>RXID01022418.1:65000-252500 GCA_005019695.1 Trichopus zeylanicus subsp. travancoricus
TGCATCCAATCTCCGAAAAAGTCCCAACTGTTTCGAGCTTTCTATTTTTGGAATGGGATATCTACAAAATCCCCATGAATAAATAGGATCAAACTTTATTCCATGATATTTCCATAAGATTCCTCTTTCTTATTGTTAAACAAGCCCCCGAGAGGGCTTAGTTGATCCATGATTTATTTTCATCTTATTTTCCTTTTTTTTTGTTTTGAGAAAGATATTGATCAATTCTGATTCTTTCTTTTTCTATTGATTCTTTTCAAATCGAGATGTATGGATCCATGGACTATTCCTGTTCATGGATTAATGAAAATGTGCAAAAGCTCTATTTGCCTCTTCCATTGTATGAGTCTCTTCCTTTTTGTGTATGGCATCGCCACTCCCTTTGGCAGCATCTACTAATTCAGAACTTAATTTGAAAGCCATATTTTGACCCAAACATTTTTGGGATGCCCCTAATAACCAACGAATGGCAAGTGCTTTTCCTTGTGTAGATCCTATTTCAGAAGGAACCTGATGGGTCAATCTGCCTACAAGTCTTGCTTTTACTGCTATATCGGGAGTTACTCCATGCATTGCTTGACATAAAACAAATAGTAGATTTGTTTCTGTCTTTTGTTGAGTCTTTTTCACGGTTCGATAGATAATTTGATAAGCCAATGATTTTTTTTCTGTGTTTTAGAATACGGTTAACCAACATGTTAACTGATCGATTGCAATAAATTGGATCGAATTTTGCAGTTTTTTCTTCTGCAGTACCTCGATGTGACATGAGTGTGAAAGAGGTTCAAGAATCAATTTTCTTATTATAAGGGCTAAAAATGAATCACTTATTTTGGCTTTTTTACCCCATATTGTAGGGTGGATCTCGAAACATATGAAAGATCTCCCTCCAAGCTGTACATACGACTTTCATCAAATACGACTTTCCACAGAATTCTATATGTATCTTATATATAAGATCGAGTATGGAATTCTGTTTACTCACTTTAAATTGAGTATCCATTTCCCTCCTTTTCCAGCTAGGATTGGAAATCCTGTATTTTACATATCCATATGATCGAGTCCTTGGGTTTTTGAAATAGTGTAATGTAAAAGGAAGTGCTTCGAATCATTGCTATTTGACTCAGACCTATTATGAAAAAGTCGAGGTATTTTGAATTGTTTGTTGACACAGACAAAGTAAGGGAATAGCTAGTTGTTGAGGCAATAGCTTACCAAGGTGATGATCAGTAGCTAGTCTGAGAGGATGATAAGCCACATTGAGACTGAGACATGGCCTAGACTATTATGGGAGGCAGCAGTGGGGAATTTTCCACAATGGGTGAAAGCCTGATGGAGCAATGCCATGTGGAAGTAGAAGGCCCACGGGTCATGAACTTCTTTTCTCGGCGAAGAAGCAATGAAGGTATCTGAGGAATAAGCATCAGCTAGCTCTGTTCCAGCAGCCACAGTAAGATAGAGGATGCAAGCATTATCTGGAATGATTGGGTATAAAGTGTCTATAGGTTGCTTTTCAAGTCCATCGTCAAATCCCAGGGCTCAACCTTGGATAGGTGGTGGAAACTACCAAGCTGGAGTATAGTAGGGGCAGAGGGAATTTTCGATGGAGTGGTGAAATGCGTAGAGATCGGAAAGAACACCAACGGTGAAAGCACTCTACTGGGCTGACACTAACACTGAGAGATGAAAGCTAGGGGAGCAAATGGGATTAGATACCCTAGTATTCCTAGCCATAAATGATGGATACTAGGCATTGTGCGTATCAACCCATGCAGTGTTGTAGCTAAAACGTTAAGTATCCTGCCTGGGGAGTATGTTCGCAAGAATGAAACTCAAAGGAATGGATGGGGGCTCTCACAAGTGGTGGAGCATGTGGTTTAATTTGATGCAAAGTGAAGAACCTTACCAGGGCTTGACATGCCGTGATTCCTCTTGAAAGAGAGGGGTGCCCTCGGGAACGTGGACACAGGTGGTGCATGGCTATCGTCAGCTCATGCCATAAGGTGTTGGGTTAAGTCCTACAATGAGCACAACCCTCATGTTTAGTTGCCACCATAGAGTTTGGAACCCTGAACAGACTGTCGGTGATAAGCCAGAGGAAGGTGAGGATGATGTCAAGTCATCATGCCCCTTATGCCCTGTGTGACACATGTGCTACAATGGGCAGAACAAAGGGTTGCGATCCTACGAGGGTGAGCTAACTCCAAAAACCAATCCTCAGTTTGGATTGTAGGCTGCAACTCGCCTGCATGAAGAATGAAGCCAGGATCGCTAGTAATCGTTTGTCAGCCATACGACAGTGAATTCATTCCCAGGCCTTGTACACACTGCCCATCACACTATGGGAGCTAGCCATGTCTGAAGTTGTTACCTTAACTGCAAGGAGGGGGATGTCGAAGGTAGGGCTAGTGACTAGAGTGAAGTCGTAACAAGGTAGCCGTACTGGAAGGTGTGGCTGGATCACCTCCTTTTCAGGGAGAGCTAATGCTTGTTGGGTATTTTGGTTTGACACTGCTTCACATCCAAAAAGAAGCGAGCTACATCTGAGCTAAGCTTGGATATGGAAGTCTTCTTTCATTTCTTGATGGTGAAGTAAGACCAGGCTCATGAGCTTATTATCCTAGGTCAGAACAAGTTGATAGGATCCTCCTTTTTATGTCCCCATGTCCCTCCCGTGTGGAGACAACACGGGGACATAAAAGCGAAAGTGAGAAATGGGGTTTCTCTCACTTTTGGCATAGTAGGCCTCCCAGTGGGAGGCCCACATGATGGGCTATTAGCTTAGTGGTAGAGCGCGCCCCTGATAATTGCGTCATTGTGCCTGGGCTGTGAGAGCTCTCAGCCACATGGATAGTCCAATGTGCTCATCAACACCTGACCCGAAGATGTGGATCATCCAAGGTACATTAGCATGGCATACTCCTCCCATTCAACTAAAATTTTGAAACCAAACATCTCCTTATGAGGATAGATGTAGTGATTTAGGTGAGATCCAATGTAGATCTAACTTTCTATTCACTCGTGGGATTCGGGTGGTCCAGGGGGGGACCATCATGGCTCCTCTCTTCTCGAGAATCCATACATTCCTTATCAGTACATGGACAGCTATCTCTCGAGCACAAGTTTAGGTTCGGCCTTGATGGGAAAATGGAGCACCTAACAATGCATTTTCACAGACCAAGAACTATGAGATCACCCCTTTCAGTCTGGGGTGATGGAGGGATCGTACCGTTCGAGACTTTTTTCATGCTTTCACAGAGGTTTGGAGAAAGTAGCAATCAATAGGATTTCTCTAATCCTCCATTCCTGAAAGGAAGAAAAGAATGTGAAATTCTTTTTCCTTTCTACAGGGACCAGGAGATTGGATCTAGCCATAAGAAGAATGCTTGGTATAAATAACCCACTTCTTGGTCTTCAACCCCCTCAATCACTATGAGTGCCCCCTGATCAGTGCAATGGGATGTGTCTATTTATCTATTTCTTGACTCAAAATGGGAGCAGGTTTGAAAAAGGATCTTATAGTGTCTAGGATTGGACCAGCAGGGTCTCTTAATGCCTTCTTTTCTCATCCCATCAAAGTTATTTCACAAAGACTTACCATGGTAAGGGAGAAGGTAAGCATGCTTGAAGAGTGCAGTATAATGGAGAGCTGTATGCTATGTTCGGGAAGGATGAATCACTCCTGAAAAAGAATTTTTGATTCTCTCCCAATTGGTTGGATCGTAGGTGCAATGATTTACTTCATGGGTGAGGTCTCTAGTTCAAGTCCAGGATGGCCCAGCTATGCTAGGGAAAAGCATAGAAGAGGCATCTAACTCTTTCATGCATACTCCACTTGGCTCAAGGGGATATAGCTCAGTTGGTAGAGCTTCACTCTTGCAATTGGGTCATTGCGATTACGAGTTGGATGTCTAATTGTCCAGGTGGTAATGATAGTATCTTGTACCTAAACTGATGGCTCACTTTTTCTAAGTAATGGGGAAGAGGATTGAAACATGCCACTAAAAGACTCTACTGAGACAAAGAGATGGGCTGTTAGGACATAGAGGAGGTAGGATGGGCAGTTGGTCAGATCTAGTATGGATCATACATGGATGAGAGTTGGAGTCGGCAACTCTCCTAGGGTTCCCTCATCTAGGATCTTTGGGGAAGAGGATCAAGTTGGCCCTTGTGAATAGCTTGATGCACTATCTCCCTTCAACCCTTTGAGCGAAATGTAGCAAAAGGTAGGAAAATCCATGGACCGACCCCATCGTCTCCACTTCGTAGGAACTACGAGATCACCCCAAGGATTCCTTCGGCATCTAGGGGGCACAGACTGACCATAGACCCTATTCAATAAGTGGAATGCATTAGTTGTCCGCTCTCTAGTTGGGTAGTAAGGGTCGGAGAAGGGCAATCGCTCATTCTTAAAACTAGCATTCTTAAGACCAAAGAGTCAGGCGAAAAAAGGGGGAGAGCTTTCTATTCTTGTTCTCCTATAGCTGGATTCTCTGGAACCACAAGAATCCTTAGAATGGGATTCTAACTCAGTACCTTTTAAGAAGAGTTGCTCTTTGGAGAGCACAGTATGATGAAAGTTGTAAGTTGTGTTTTGGGGGGAGTTATTGTCTACGTTGGCCTATATGGTAGAATTAGTTAGGGAGGCCTGAGAGGTGATGGTTTACCCTATGGCAGATGTCAGCGGTTCTAGTCCACTTATCTCCAGCCCGTGAACTTAGTTGATACTATGATAGCACCCAATTTTTCTGATCCAGTAGTTCGATCTATGATTTCTCATTCATGGATGTTGATAAGATCCTTCCATTTAGCATTAGCAGCACCTTATGATGGCATAGCCTTAACGTTAATGGCGAGGTTCAAACAAGGAAAGGCTTACAGTGGATACCTAGGCACCTAGAGACGAGGAAGGGTGTAGCAAGAGACAAAATGCTTTTGGGAGTTGAAAATAAGCATAGATCTGGAGATTCCCAAATAGGTCAACCTTTCGAACTGCTGCCGAATCCATGGGCAGCCAAGAGACAACCTGGAAAACTGAAACATCTTAGTAGCTAGAGGAAAAGAAAGCAAAAGTGAATCCTGTAATTGCTGTGAGCGAAATGGGAGCAGCCTAAACCATGAAAATAGGGTTGTGGGAGAGCAATACAAGCGTCGTGCTGCTAGGCAAAGTGGTGGAGTACTGCACCCTAGATGGCGAGAGTCCAGTAGCTGAAAGCATCACTAGCTTATGCTTTGACTCAAGTAGCATGGGGCACATGGAATCCCATGTGAATCAGCAACGACCACCTTGCAAGGCTAAATACTCCTGGGTGACTAATAGCGAAGTAGTATCATGAAGGAAAGGTGAAAAGAACCCCCATCGAGGAATGAAATAGAACATGAAACCGTGAGCTCCCAAGCAGTGGGTGGAGAATGTCATCTCTGATTGAGTGCTTGTTGAAGAATGAGCCAACGACTCATAGGCAGTGGCTTGGTTAAGGGAACCCACCAGAGCCATAGTGAAAGCGAGTCTTCATAGGGCCATTGTCACTGCTTATGGACCCAAACCTGGGTGATCTATCCATGACCAGAATGAAGCTTGGGTAAAACTAAGTGGAGGTCCAAACCGACTGATGTTGAAGAATTAGCGGATGAGTTGTGGTTAGGGGTGAAATGCCACTCGAACCCAGAGCTAGCAGATTCTCCCCAAAATGTGTTGAGGAGCAACAGTTGGTTGGACATCTAGGGGTAAAGCACTATTTTAATGCAGGCCACGAGAGCAGTACTAAATCGAGGCAAACTCTAAATATTAGATATGACCCCAGAATAACAGGGGTCAAGGTCTACCAGTGAGACGATGGGGGATAAGCTTCATCGTTGAGAGGGAAACAGCCCGGATCACTAGCTAAGGCCCCTAAATGACCACTTAGTGATAAAGGAGGTAGGGGTACAGAGACATCTAGGAGGTTTCCCTAGAAGCAGCCACACTTGAAAGAGTGCATAATAGCTCACTGATCGAGCACTCCTATGCTGAAGATGAATGGGGCTAAGAGATCTGCCAAAGTTGTGGGATGTAAAAATGCATCGGTATGGGAGCATTTTGCCTTAGAGGGAAGCACTCGAGCAAGCAGGTGTGGACAAAGCAAAAGTGAGAATGTCAACTTGGGTAACGCAAACATTGGTGAGAATCCAATGCCCCAAAAATCTAAGGGTTCCTTCGCAAGGTTCGTCCATGGAGGGTGAGTCAAGTGAATATTCTTGTACTACCCCTTGTTGGTCACGAGGGATGGAAGAGGCTAGGTTAGCTGAAAGATGGTTATCAGTTCAAGGACGCAAGGTGACCTTGCTTTTTCAATGTAAGAAGGGGTAGAGGAAATGCCTCGAGCTAATGTCTGAGTACTAGGTGCTACGGTGCTGAAGTAACCCATGCCATACTCTCAGGAAAAGCTTGAATGACTTTCAACAAAAGGGTACCTATACCCAAAATTGACACAAGTGGGTAGGTAGAGAATACCTAGGGGTGTGAGACAACTCTCTCTAAGGAACTCGGCAAAATAGCCCCATAACTTCGAGAGAAGGGGTGCCTCCTCACAAAGGGGGTCACAGTGACCAGGCCTAGGCGACTGTTTACCAAAACCATAGGTTTTTGGAAAGTCATAAGACCATGTATGTGGGTTGATGCCTGCCCAGTGTCAGAAGGTCAAGGAAGTTGGTGACCTGATGATAGGGTAGCTGGTGACCAAAGCCTCGGTGAATGGCGATTATAACTATAATGGTCCTAAGGTAGCAAAATTCCTTGTCGGGTAAGTTCCAACCCGCACGAAAGGCATAACAATTTGGGCACTGTCTTGGAGAGAGGCTCAGTGAAATAGACATGTTTGTGAAGATACGGACTACTTGCACCTGGATAGAAAGACCCTATGAAGCTTTACTATTCCTTGGGATTGGCATTGGGCTTTCCTGCACAGCTTAGGTGAAGGGCAAAGAAGGCCTCCTTCTGGGGGGCCTGAGCCATCAGTGAGATACTACTCTAGAAGAGCTAGAATTCTAACCTTGTGTTTGGACCTACGGGCCAAGGGATAGTCTCAGGTAGATAGTTTCTATGGGGCGTAGGCCTCCCAAAGGGTAAGGAAAGCATGCAAAGATTTCCTCAGGCCAGATGAAGATTGGCCCTTGAGTGCAAAGGCAAAAGGGAACTTGACTGCAAGACCCACCCATCGAGTAGGGATGAAAGTCGGCCTCAGTGATTCGATGGTGTTGAGTGGAAGGGACATCGCTCAATGGATAAAATTTACTCTAAGGATAACAGGCTGATCTTCCCCAAGAGTTCACATTGACAAGAAGGTTTGGCACCTCGATGTCAGCTCTTCGCCACCTGGGGCTGTAGTGTGTTCTAAGGGTTGGGCTGTTCGCCCATTAAAGTGGTATGTGAGTTGGGTTCAGAACATCATGAGACAGTTCAGTCCATATCTGGTGCAGGTGTTAGAGCATTGAGAGGACCTTTCCCTAGTATGAGAGGACCAGGAAGGATGCACCTCTGGTGTACCAGTTATCATGCCCACGGTAAACTCTGGGTAACCAAGAGTGGAGCGGATAACTGCTGAAAGCATCTAAGTAGTAAGCCCACCCCAAGATGAGTGCTCTCCTATTCCAACTTCCCCAGAGCATTCGTTAGCATAGCCGAGACAGCGACGGGTTCTCTGCCCTTGTGGGGATGGAATGACAAATGTATTGAGAATCCAAGATAAGGTCACGGTGAGACAAGCCGTTTATCATTACGATAGGTGTCGAGTGGAAATGCAGTGATGTATGTAGCCGAGACATTCTAATAGAACAAGAGATTTGAACCTTGTTCCTACACAACCTGATCAATTCGATCAAGCACTCACCATCCATTTTCATTGTTCAACTATTTGACAACATGAAAAAAACCAAAAAAAACCTTTGTCCTTCTCTATCTATCCAAGGGATGGAAGGGCAGAGGCCTTTGGCATCCCTTCCAGTCAAGAAGTCAAGAATTGGGGCCTCACAATCACTAGCCAATATGCTTTTCTCTCATCCTTTCTTCGTTCATGATTCAATATTTTGGTGTCCTAGGACTAGAGGAACCACATCAATCCATCCCAAACTTGGTGGTTAAACTCTATTGCGGTGACGATACTATGGGGGAGGTCCTGTGGAAAAATAGCTCGATGCTAGAATGATAATGATAAAAAGCTTAACACCTCTTATTTTACTTTTTAAATAGGAAAAGATCAAAACCAAAAATGCAAAGGTCATCTTATTCAAAATCCCAAGTATGACATCTCTTCTCTCCCACTTCACACCTCAGAACGCACTGTTCTTATGGTCTTTTATAGAGAGAAAGGCGCTTTCACATCTTCTTAACTTGAAATAGATGAGGAGAGGAAAGGTTCCTTTTTGAGGGTACTCCTGGGAATAGTTCCAGTGGAGACGGGTGGGGCCTGTAGCTCAGAGGATTAGAGCATGTGGCTACGAACCATGGTGTTAGGAGTTTGAATCCCTCCTCACCCATAACCGACCCAAAAATGAAGGACCTTTCCTTCACCTCTAGGAGTAGGAAAATCATGATCAGGATTGTGGACGCAAAGCTATTGAACTATGGGTCTTTTGTCAAAATGGGTAGAGTAAGTACATGTATACAAGTATTAGTAGCATAGCTAAAATGCATTCCTCATCATTGTCATTAATATGTTTGCTCGCGGTAATTGTGGCCTATCAAGAGAATCAATGACTGCATCTTTGATGCACTACTAGTACATCATCTAAGAATTCTTAATTGGCTATTTACAAGGGATTCTCCTGGATCTACACCGAGGATGATGATTCTCAAATATCATAAGAATGGGATACGATGAGATAGATTGCAATAGAAACAAAGACAGGGAATGGGTTACCTACTCCTAATAGTCAAAGCGAGCCCTTTATTTATTTATTTCATTCAATTCTTCATTCTTGAGTTAGGAATTAATCAAATTTCCCCAAGTAGGATTCGAACCTATGACCAGTCAGTTAACAACCAACCTCTCTACCATTGAGCTACTGAGGAACAACGGGAGATTCGACCTCAAAGAGTTCCAACTGCCATTCTCAACCCATGAACAAAATATAAGTTCAAAGCTTCCTTCGTAACTCCCGGAACTTCTTCATAGTGGCTCCATTCCATGCCTCATTTCGTAGGGAACCTCAAAGTGGCTCTATTTCATTATATTCCATCTATATCCCAATTCCATTCATTTAATATCCCTTTGGTGTTAGTGACATAAGAGATGAGATGTCATTCAATTGAAGAAGATGGTATCATTGACATAAGAGATGCCACTTATAGTTGCTATATATGGAAAGTTAAGAAATCATCATATAATAATTGAAAAATTGCAATAGAAAAGAAAAAGGGGAGGTTTGTGATGATTTTGGAATCTTTTCCACTAGGTAATCTATTATCCTTTTGCATGAATATAATAAATTCAGTTGTTGTGGTTGGACTCTATTATGGATTTCTGACCACATTCTCCGTAGGGCTGTCTTATCTCTTCCTTCTGCGAGCTCGAGTTATGGAAGAAGAAATTGAGAAGGAGGTATCAGCAACAACAGGTTTTATTATGGGATAGCTCATGATGTTCATATCAATCTATTATGTGCCTCTGCATCTAGCATTGGGTAGACCTCATACAATAAGTGCCCTAGATCTACCATATCTTTTGTTTCATTTCTTCTGGGACAATCAAAAAAATTTTTTGATTATGGATCTACTACTAGAAATTCAATGCATAATCTCAGCATTCAATGTGTATTCCTGAATAATCTAATTTTCCAATTATTCAACCATTTCATTTTAGCAAGTTCAACATTAGCTAGATTAGTCAACATTTATATGTTTCGATGCAACAACAAGATGTTATTTGTAACAAGTAGTTTTCTTGGTTGATTAATTGGTCACATTTTATTCATGAAATGGATTGGATTAGTATTATTCTGAATATGGAAAAATCATTCTACTCGACCTAATAAGTACCTTGTGTCAGAATTGAGAAATTCTATGGCTCGAATCTTTAGTATTCTGTTATTTATCACCTGTGTCTACTATTTAGGCAGAATGTCATCACCTATTGTCACTAAGAAACTAAAAGAAACATCAGAAATGGAAGAAGGGGGAGAAAGTGAGGAAGAAAGCGATGTAGAAACAACTTCCAAAATGAGGGAGACTAAACAGGAACAAGAGGGATCCACTGAAGAAGACCTTTCCTTTTCTTCAGAAGAGAAGAAGGATCCAGACAAAATAGATGAAACGGAAGAGATACGAGCAAATGGAAAGGAAACAAAGGATGAATTCTACTTTCACTTTAAAGAGACATGCAATAAAGATAGCCCAGTTTATGATGATTCTTATCTTGATACCCATCAAGATAATCTGCAATTGGGAAGACTTAAAGAAGATAAAAAAGAAAATACTTATTTAATACATAAAAAATCTCTTGTAAATTTTCTTTTTGATTATAAATGATGGAATCGTCCATTGCAATATATAAAAATGATCAATTTGAAAATGTTGTACAAAATGAAATCTCACAATATTTTTTTTATACATGTCCAAGTGATGGAAAAAAAATATCTTTTACATACCAGCCTAGTTTATCAATTTTTTCGGAAATGTTAGAATGGAAATTTTTTTGTACAAGACAGAAAAACTATCCCATGAAGACCTATATAATCATTGGGTTTATACCAATGAATAAAAGAGTACAACTTGAGTAACGAATTACTACGTAGAATAAAAGTTCTAGAAAACTCTTTTGTAGATATGCTCGAAAAAAGAACCAAATTGTACAATGATGAAAATGAAAAAAATGCTTACGCAAAGCATATGATCCTCTTTTGAATGGACCATATCGCAGGACAAAAAAAAAATATTCACATGCAATAAAAAATGATTTCCTATTTTCTACAAAAAAAAATGTTCCATAGAAACTTGGAAAAATAAAATCAATAAAATTAAATATATACTTTTTAATTACATTAATGATTATAATGATTACCGAGAATTTGAACATCAAAAGAATACATTCATTGAGAAATTAGTACTGACCTATATTGGTAACTACTTTAACTCAATAGGTAAATCTTCTTTTGTTGAGCCTGCACATAGTTTGACCTTGATCAAATTTTCTTTATTATTTTCATTACTAGAACAAAAAACACTTAATTTAGAAAGTCAAGAAAAATATTTTCAATTTGAAGGAATCACAATTGATAGAAATGTAAATGACCAAATAAAAATTCGAAATAAATCTATTGGAATAGAAGATGAAATAGAAGATGGAATAGAAGAAATTTGTAAAGAGGTTCCTTGATGGTCATACAAATTGACCGATGATTTAGATTTAGAAGAAGAGTAGGAACAAATAAAAGAAGAATCACTGGAAGATACCGGGATTCATTCAAGAAGAGCTAAGCGTGTGGTAATTTATACTAATGATATTAATAATGAAAATTTGATTACTACAAATAACTCTACTGATACTATTAATATTAGTGATATCGGTAATAATGATAATAGTGATGAAGATGAAGAACTAGCTTTGATACATTACACACAACAATCTGATTTTCATCAGGATATAATCAAAGGATCCATACGTGCTTAAAGACGTAAAACTGTTACTTGGGAAATGTTTCAAGCAAATATACATTCTCCTCTTTCTTTGGATCAAATAGACAAAACATTTCTTATCTCATCTTTTGATATATTAGAAATGAGAAACCTCATTTTCAGAAATTGGTTAAGAAGAGAATCAAAATTGCAAATTTTCGAGGAAGAAACAAAAGAAAAGGCATAAAAAAAAAGCAAAAAATGAGGAAATACGAATAGTAATATCCGAAATTTGGGATACCATTATATTTGCTCAAACAATAAGGGGTTTGATGTTAATAAGCCAATCTTTTCTTAGAAAATATATTCTATTGCCTTCATTGATAATAGCTAAAAATATTGGGCATATGTTATTATTTCAATTCCTGGAGTGGTGCAAGGATTTGAAAGGCTAGAATAGAGAAATACATATTAAATGCACCTATAATGGTATTCAATTATTAGAAACAGAATTTCCCCAAGATTGGTTAACAAACGGTATTTAGATAAAGATTCTATTTCCTTTTTTCCTAAAACCATGGCGAAAGTCTAAAGTCCTATCTGACGATAGGAATCTAATGAGAAAAAAAAGAAAAAAAGATAATTTTTTTTTAACAATATGGGGAATGGAAGCGGAAGTTCCCTTCGGTTCTACCCGAAAATGACCTTCTTTTCTTGAACCCATTTATAAAGAACTCGAAAAAAAAATTCGAAAAACAAAAAAGAAATTTTTTCGAGTTTTAAGAGTTTTCAAAGAAAGAATAAAACAGTTTTTGAAAGTTAGGAAATAAAAAATAGGATGGACTATCAAAGTAGTTAGAAAATGGATAATGAGAGAATTGGAATAACTCAATCCAATTTGCTTATTCTTGTTTGGATTGAGTAAAATGAAAGTTTATGAACCAAATGAAAAGAGTAAAGATTACAAATCGAGTAATAAAATTACTTATAAATCAACCACTCAAATTCAATCTATGGGTTGGACAAATTATTCACTCTGATCGATAAAATCCATGAAAAAGAAAGAAAAAGATTAAAAAAATTTACGATAAAAAATTTATCCATCTCACTCATTCCACGAGATGAAAAAGAGGAAAACAGGGGATCTATTGAATTTCAAGTATTCAATTTCACCAATAAGGTACAGAGACTTACTTCATATTTAGAATTGCACAAAAAGATTTTTTTGCCTCAAAGAGGTCTACGAAAAATTTTGGGAAAATGTCAACGACTGTTGACTTATTTGTGAAAGAAAAATAGAGTATGTTATAAGAGATTAATTGGGTAGTTGGATATTCGGGAGCCTCAAACTCATTAATTTCAAGATTCATTTGCATTTTTTATATTAGTTATTTATTTTAATGAACCTTGATAAATTCAAGAAATAATGAATTGGGGAACAAAAAATATGATTATACTGGATACAAGAAAGGGTCTCATGATAGTTTATATTGGTCCTCACCATCCATCAATGCATGGTGTTCTTTGACTGATCCTTACTCTCGATGGTGAAGATGTTATTGACTATGAACCCATATTGGGCTATTTACACAGAGGAATGGAAAAAATAGCAGAAAATCAAATAATTATACAATATCTACCTTACATAACACGTTGGGATTATTTAGCTACCATGTTCACAGAGGCAATAATGGTAAATGCACCAGAACAATTGGGAAATGTCAAGTACCCAAAAGGGCCAGCCATATAAGAGTAATTATGCTAGAATTGAGTCATATAGCTTCTCATTGACTATGGCTTGGACCTTTTATGATGGATATCAGTGCACAAACTCCCTTTTTCTATATTTCAGAGAGAGGGAATTGCTATATGATTTATTCGAAGCTGCTACGGGTATGCAAATGATACATAATTATTTCCACATTGGAGGAGTAACCGCTGATCTACCCCATGACTGGATAGATAAATGTTTGGATTTCTGTGATTATTTTCTAAGAGGAGTTGCTAAATATAAAAAATTTATTATGTGAAATCCCATTTTTTTAGAATGAGTTGAAGGGGGTGGGCATTATTAGTGGGGAGGAAGCAATAAATTGGGGCTTATCAGGACCAATGGTAAGAGCTTCTAGAATCCCATGGTATCTTTGTAAAGTTGATCATTATGAGTGTTACAATGAATTCGATTGGGATGTCCAATGGCAGAAAGAGGGAGATTCATTAGCTTGTTATTTAGTATGAATAGGTGAAATGACATAATCCATAAAAAATTATTCAATAGGCTATAGAAGGGATTCCCGAGGGGCCCTATGAAAATTTGGAAGTCCGACGCTTTGATAGAACAAGAAATTCTGAATGGAATCATTTTGCATATAGATTCATTAGTAAAAAACCTTTGCCCAATTTGGAATTGTCAAAACAAGAACTTTATATGAGAGTAGAAGCCCCAAATGAGAATTAGGAATTTATCTGATAGGAGATAATAGTGTTTTTCCCTAGAGATGGAAAATTAGTCCATCTGGTTTCATCAATTTGCAAATTCTTCCCCAACTACTTAAAAGAATGAAATTGGCTGCTACATGATGATACTAGGTAGTATAGATATCATTATGGGAGAAGCTGTGTTGAGTTTTAGGTGTCTCAAACTCGAATTAGAGTTTGAGTTAAAGTAGGAATCCAAAGTTGGATTTAGATTTATGATTGATTTGTAATATTAGGAGTTGTAATTTGAGTAAAACTCAGACTCAATAAGAGTCTATAAATATACATAGGATTTATGTGTGGCAGAGTATTGAGGTTGAACTAGAGAGAAATAGAGAGAGAGGAATAGAGAGAATAGAGAGAAGAGAAAGAGAGAGAGTGTCGACTCTCGTGTGTGTGTCTTTCTAGTGCTTCTCGGTGGTCTCTCGTGGTGGTTCCTCGTGGTGCTTTCTTGGAGATTCTCTTTGAAGGTGGAGGCATTGCTGAGTCTTGGAGAAAGAGTTTAGTTGAGTAAGAAAGAGTGAAGTCCTTCTTGTAAACTCTTGTAAAAGCCTTTATCTATTGATAGTGGATATCTCATTGTCTTATCTTGTTATTTTCTTTTATCTTGTATTACTTCTCATTTCTTGTGTTGTTTGAGACAAGGTGATTCGTGAACCTTCCGCTGTGAATCCCAAGAAAGCTAATCATTGAAATGATAATTGATACGATAGAAGTCCAATCTATCAATTCTTTTTCTTCGAAATCCTTAAAAGAAGTCTATGGATTCATATGGCTATTTCTCCCTATTTTGACCCTTATATTATGAATCATAATAGGGATACTGGTAATTGTGTGGTTAGAAAGAGAAATCTCCATAGCCATACAAGAACATATTGGCCCGGAATATGCCAGTCCATTGGGAATTCTTCAAGCTCTAGTGGATGGGACCAAACTACTTTTTAAAGCGGACCTCTTACCATCTAGAGGGAATATTCGTTTGTTTAGTATTGGGCCATCTATAGTAGTCATATCACTTTTACTAAATTATATAGTAATTCCTTTTGGGTATCATCTTGTTTTAGCTAATCTTAATATAGGTGTTTTTTTATGGATCGCTATTTCAAGTATTGGGCCTATTGGGCTTCTTATGTCAGGATATGGATCAAATAATAAATATTCCTTTTCAGGTGGTCTACAAGCTTCTGCTCAATCTATTAGTTATGAAATATCATTAACTCTCTGTGTCTTATCAATATCTCTACGTGCGATTCGTTGAACATGAGCTTTTCCCTCTCTACTAAAAATAAGGAAAAAAAATGAAAGAAAAGACCTTAAATATATTGAATAGATATTATTTTTTTATTTATCATTTGAGGTGATGAGTTAAACTGATAGTTATATGAGTGAAACAAAATAGCCTAAAAATTCGCAGTAAGAAGACAAAATCTCATTCCCTATGTACAAGAATAAAGTGAAAGTAAACAAAAATGGTTGACACCGTTTACCCCAAGATTGAGATTCTTTGATTAGATTAGTGTTATCATATCTTGAAGTGGGTCCAAAAGAGCAATCGTATGAAGTTTCTACTACTGTCTTGTATGTATTACCATACCGAGGATCAATCAAAAATTAGTGGACGATTAGCAATACTAAAGTACACAAAAGATTAGTAATAGAGATAATCTCAAGTATCAAAAATGAGGTATTCCACATAAAATGAATCATAACAAGACTTTAAGTTGGTAGAAATAATCAAGCGGTACTCCCACACGATTCCGATCTAGAGTATGCACTTACTCACTAATTAAAGAAATAACTAGCAAGAATGAATTAATCCTTTAATTTTTTTTCAGACTAGCTTCTTTTTATTTTGAGTTCTCAGAAAGAAGATAGGAACAAAAGAAATGGATCACATACAATAATACAATAAAAAAATATAATAGATAGAATCAGAAAAAAATGAATAATTAAAAAAAGATCCTTATTTCTTTTTTTCCTCCATCCATACATATACATATGGAATTCTTATCATGATTTATGAACTAGTATCTTATTCCTTAATTGATATAATGAGTATTTTATTAAAAGATTAATTTATTACTGAACAAGAAAAAATTGGAATTCTAAGGGATGAGATCAATTCGGAAGTGCTTTTTTGTTATCCTAGCAAACAGAATTTTTTTGGTCTAATTTAGGACTATGTTATGTATCTTTATTCTTCTATTTCCCTATAAAGATGCTAATAATATCGGTCCTTACATTTAGTTGTAACCATAGAGGAGTCGTACGAAGCTGAGGTCTCATGTATGGTTTTGGAATAGCGATACGAACAGTGATGTTATTATCGACTATGATTATCTAACAGTTTAAGTACAGTTGATATAGTTGAGGCACAGTCAAAATACGGTTTTGGGGGGTGGAATCTGTGGCGTCAACCCATAGGGTTTATAGTTTTCCTAATTTCTTCTCTAGCAGAATGTGAGAGATTACCTTTTGATTTACCAGAAGCAGAAGAAGAATTAGTAGCAGGTTATCAAACCGAATATTCAGGTATCAAATACGGTTTATTTTACGTTGCTTCTTACCTAAATCTATTAGTTTCTTCACTATTTGTAACAGTCCTTTACTTAGGAGGGTGGAGTTTATTTATTCCGTACATATTCCGTCCCGAACTTTTCGTAAAAAAGAAAATGGTTGCAGTCTTTGGAATTCCAATTGCTATCTTTATTACATTAGTTAAAGCTTATTTGTTTCTGTTCATTTCTATCACAACAAGATGGACTTTACCTAGGATGAGAATGGACCAACTATTAAATCTTGGATGGAAATTTCTTTTACCTATCTCTCTTGGTAATTTCTTATTGACAACTTCTTTACAACTTGTTTCACTATAAGTAAAAATAGCGATATTCTCCTAACCTCTCTCAAACGAGAAAAAGAAACATCAATTTATTCATGGATATACAATATGTTCCTATGGTGACTGGGTTCATAGATTACAGTCAACAAATAGTATGATCCGCAATGTACATTGGTCAAAGTTTTATGATTACCTTATCCCACACAAATTGTTTATTTGTAACTATTCAATATCCTTATGAAAAATCGATCACATCAGAGCATTTCCGCGGTCGAATTCACTTTGAATTTGAGAAATGTATTGCTTGTGAAGTATGTGTTCATGTGTGTCCCATAGATCTACCTGTTGTCGATTGGAAATTAGAAAAAAATAGTAAAAAGAAACAATTGCTTAATTACAGTATTGATTTTGGGTTCTGTATATTTTATGGTAACTGTGTCGAGTATTGTCCAACAAACTGTTTATCAATGACTTAAGAATATGAACTTTCTATTTATGATCATCACAAATTGAATTATAATCAAATCTCCTTGGGATAGTTACTGATGTCAGTAATTGGAGATTACGCAATTCAAACAGTTCTGAATTCAACTCAAATCCAAATAGACAAGGATAAACCACTTTATTTGAGAATGATTACTAATTACTAAAATTTTGTTTTAATATAAAAAATCCAAGCTTCTTTTGTTTTGTTTGGTTAGTAACTACAAATACTAATTATAACCACTTGGTGTTGAGAATTATTCTTTAATTTAAACTCAAAATAGATTTTGGTGATGATTTTGAATATTTGAACTACTTTTTTCTTTTCGCCTAAAAAAAATAGGATAGGATTGGTCCAATAAGTTTATCTACATTAATCCATAATACATGAAGATAAAATTTAAATTAGGAACGTATCATATACAAGATACAAGAAAAAAATAGAGTAACCTTTTTCCTGGACCATTCAGTAAGGTCATGAAATATCTTTATCTCTTATTTTATACATTATACATAATGGATTTACTTGGACCAATACATGGTATTCTTGTAAAATTTCTGGGATCAGTTCTTATATTAGGGGGTTTGGGAGTGGTATTACTTACCAATCCCATTTTTTCTGCTTTTTCATTGGGATGCGTTCTTTTTTGTATATCCTTATTCTATATTCCATCAAACTCCTATTTTGTAGCTGCTGTGCAGCTCCTTATTTATGTGGGAGCCATAAATGTCTTAATCATATTTGCTATAATGTTCATGAAGAGTTCAAAATATTCCAATGATTCCCATCTTTGGACCGTTGGAGATGGAGTTACTTCAGTGATTTCTACAAGTATTTTTTTTCACTAATTACTACTATCCAGACACATCATGGTGCGAATTATTTGGACTACAAGATCAAACAGATTATAGAACAGGACTTAATAAGTAATGTTCAACAAATTGGGATTCGTTTATCAACCAATTTTTATCTTCTGTTTGAACTTATTTCGATAATTCTTCTAATTTCTTTAATAGGTGCAATTACTATGGCTCATCAGTAAAAATACTTAGAATTAAAAGTAAAAGAAAAGTTCTAAATCAAATAAAAAATAGAAAGATTTTTGGTTAAATCTATTGCCAATACCTTCTTTTGTTTTGTAATTGTTCTATTCTAGTCAAGGAAATCCAATTGAATTTTTGTTCATATCAAAATTTGATGAGGAATTAGTCAATGATGTTCGAACATGTATTTTTTGTGTGTATATTTATTTTTGATTGGTATTTATGGATTGATCACAAGTCGAAACATGGTTAGAGCACTTATGTGTCTTGAACTTATACTAAATTCAGTTAATATTAATATTGTAATATTTTCTGATTTATTTGATAATCGCCAATTAAAAGGAGGCATTTTCTCAATCTTTGTTATAGCTATTGCAGTCGCTGAAGCAGCTATTGGGCTAGCTGTTCTTTTAGCAATCCATTGTAATAGAAAATCAACTCGTATTAATCAGTTGAATCTATTGAATAATTAATTGCAATAAAAATAAATATAAAATAATCATAAACATATAAATAAAGACATATATATAGTATAATTATAGTAGAATTTATATAGTATAATTTATATAGTATAATTATAGTATAATTAATTAGAATTAATTATACTATAATAAATTCTATTAATTTCTAATCTAAATCCATTAGAATTCATTTTTCTATTGATTTTTGACCAATTTGAATTGAAATTCACATGCAATATGATAGCATTTGTGGAAACAGAAGTCAAACAGAGTTGGAAATATTAATCTATTTTTAGTTTACTTTTTAGTTTAGATATGGATTCAAAAATTTGATAAACCACCGTTTCATCTAGTATCTATAATCTATAATATAAATATATGATTCAGTTACTATGAACCAGATCAAAAATTCTTATGTTAAAAACTTGAATTCATAGATCCAATGTTGCATTTAGTAAAAATTTATGATACATGTATAGTGTGTACTCGATGTGTATAAGCCTGCCCCACAGATGTATTGGAAATGATTACCTTGGGATGGATGTAAAGCTAAGCCAATTGCTTCCGCGCCAAGAATCGAGGACTGTGTGGGTTGTAAGAGATGTGAATCTGCTTGCCCAACCAATTTTTTGAGTGTCCACATTTATTTATGGCATAAAACAACTCGTAGCATGGGTCTATCTTATTGATACGCTACAAAAAACTCCACTTGAATCATTTGATTCCTTTTTACCAATAAAAACCCATACTCGATAAAATATATTATTCTGAGCACGAGTTTTTCTGGTCAAAGTGTATCTTGTCTTTATCACGAGTTCTTTTCCTTGGTTAACAATAATTGTTGTTTTACCAATATTTGTGGGTTCTTCAATTTTTTTTCTCCCCTATAAAGGGAATAAGGTGTTTCGCTGGTATACCATATGTATTAGCTTACTGGAACTCCTCATAATAACCTATGTATTCTGTTATCATTTTGCTGGTATACCCCTGCATACATGGTTACCGGATACCTATGGAGAAGCACATTACAGTACATGTATGCTTCTAGCTGGGATCTTATTAAAAATGGGAGCATATGGATTGATTCAAATTAATATGGAATTATGATCCCATGCTCATTCTATATTTTCTACATGGTTGGTGATAATCGGAATGATACAAATAATCTATGAAGCCTCAAAATCTCTTGGTCAACGCAATCTAAAAAAGAGAATAGCCTGCTCTTCCATATCTCACATGGGTTTCCTAATTATAGGAATTGGTTCTATAATTGACACGGGTCTCAATGGGGCTATTTTACAAATACTCTCTCATGGATTTATTGGTGCTGCACTTTTCTTCTTGTCAGGAACGAGTTGTGGTAGAATACATCTTGTTTACCTGGACGAAATGGGTGGGATATCTCTTCCAATGCCAAAAATATTTACTATGTTTAGTAGTTTTTCGATGGCTTCTCTTGCATTGCCAGGAATGAGTGGCTTTGTTGCAGAATTAGTAGTATTTTGGGGAATAATTACCAGCCAAAAATATCTTTTAATGCCAAAAATCCTAATTACTTTTGTAATGGCAATTGGAATGATATTAACTCCCATTTATTTATTGTCTATGTCACGTCAGATGTTCTATGGATACAAGTTATTCAATGTCCCCAATTTTGCAGATTCTGAACCATGAGAACTATTTGTTTCTATTTGTATCTTTCTACTCGTAATAGGGATTGGTATTTATCCAGATTGTGTTTTCTCATTATCAATTGATAAGATAGAAGCTATCTTATCTAATTATTTTCATAAATAACTTTTTTTATTAATGAGACAATTCTTTGATTTAAATTTTGAATTTTGTATCTCCTGTACAATGGAAAAAAAGATAAAGTGAATTAGAATTGTAATGGGATACATCTCGAGTTTTGGAGAACCACTCAAGTGGTTCTCCAAAACTCGGACAAACTTTCATTACATATGAGACAATATCCTCATGTATTCTTTTGTATTTATTGTTTATGTAATTTATTCAATTACATGTTAATGTGAATGAACCATAACTATGTAGACCTATTCTTAATAGATTGATCCCAAAACAGCATATCCAAATTATAAGAAATCCTATAGAAACCAAAAATGTGGAATTCGTACCTTGCAAATTTTTATTTATTCTAGTATGCGAATAAATTGCAAATATAGTCCAAGTAATAAATGTCCAAGTTTCTTTGGGGTCCCAATTCCAATAAGATCCCCAAGTTTCTTATTTGTTGTACAAAAAAACTTTTGGAATGTCTGGTAGAAACCGATTTAGCTAAAGAAAAAGCTTTTCCTGTAGCTAAATATGTCATTTTCCTTCAAATACTTCTACGAATATGTTTTTTTGATATAGAAGTTCATTTTTGGGGGACCACCATTTAAATTACAAATTTTTATTGTTCTATGTGGAAGAAATGTATTGTTTAAAAAAGATTGTTTTTTTTTAACTTTTTGCGTTGTATGAACAAGAATAAGAGTTTTTTTATTTAACATTTTTTTCATTTTCTTTTCTCAAAATTTTTTTTTGTTTCTCATATACAACAAATATATATATAATAAAATCAAAAAAGAAAATCCTATATAAATTATACAGAAATTGATATATAAATAAAATATATAATACATGCCCATCGCATAACATATGGCATTAACATATTAACACTGGTTAATACTAAATAAAAAAAATATCTAATTATTCTAGTTAATTTATTTGAAATCTAACTCATTGTGTAATTGATTAATTAGTTTGTCAAATTAATTCATTAGATTCCAATCAAATAAGAAAAACTTTTGTTTATTGGAAATCCCCAATCCTATGATACTTCGTATAGAACTGAAATAAAAAACAACTAAGGTTACTTACCAGGTTTTTTAGTTCTAATTTAAATTAAAATTATAGCCACCTTGCCCCGAAGTTAATCAATTATCAATTAATTGATTAAGTTGCACCAAAACAATATTTGATTCGAATATAGATCATATTGCTAATTAATTAGATTAAATAATTAATTAGCAATATGATCTATATTTGAATCAATTAAAAAATGAAATTTTGTTTATTGTTACTCTTAAAAAAGATAGAATTGGTGGACCAGAAACAACTAAACTAAATCCATTAAATTAGAGAAAAATTTGAATTTTTTTATGGAACATATATATCAATATGCATGGATAATACCCTTTCTTCCGCTTCTAGTTACTTTGTCAATAGGATTTGAACTTCTGCTTGTTCCGACAGCAACATAGATTAGTCGTCATATGTGGACTTTTATTAGTGTTTTACTGCTAAGTATAGTTATGGGTTTTTCGATCAATCTGGCTATTCAGCAAATAAATGGAAGTTTTATCTATCAATACCTATGTTCTTAGATTATCAATAATGATTTTTCGTTAGAGTTTGGATACTTGATCGATCCACTTACTTCTATTATATCAATACTAATTACTACTGTTGGAATCATGGTTCTTATGTATAGTGACAATTATATGTCTCATGATCAGGGATATTTAAGATTTTTTGCTTATATAAGTTTTTTTAATACTTCCATGTTCGGATTTGTTACTAGTTCCAATTTGATACAAATTCCTATTATTTTGGGAACTTGTAGGACTTTGTTCGTATTTCTTAATAGGTTTTTGGTTCACACGACCTATTGCTGCAAGTGTTTGTCAAAAAGCTTTTGTAATTAATCGTGTAGGGGATTTTGGTTTATTATTAGGAATCTTAGGTTTATATTGGATAACTTGTAGTTTAGAATTTTAGGATTTGTTTAAAATAGTTAATAACTTGATCTATAATAGTGAGGTCAATCTTTTATTTACTAGTTTGTGTGGCTTTTTATTATTGATTGGTGCAGTTGCGAAATCTGCACAATTTCCTCTTCACGTATGGTTACCCGATGCCATGGAGGGACCTGCTCCCATTTTAGCTCTTATTCATGCTGCTATTATGGTAGTAGCAGGAATTTTCCTTGTAGCCCACCTTTTTCCTCTTTTCATAGTTATACCTTCCATAATGAATCTTATTTCTTTAATAGGTATGATAACACTACTATTAGGAGCTACTTTGGCTCTTGCTCAAGGAAACATTAAAAGAAGTTTAGCCTATTCCACAATGTCTCAATTGGGTTATATTATGTTAGCTCCAGGTATAGGTTCTTATCGAGCTGCTTTATTTCATTTGATCACTCATGCTTATTCTAAAGCTTTATTATTTTCAAGATCCAGATCTATTATTCATTCAATGGAACCTATTTTTGGATATTTGCCAAATAAAAGTCAGAATATGGTTCTTATGGGTGGTTTAACAAAATATGTTCCAGTTACAAGAACTATGTTTTTATTAGGTACACTTTCTCTTTGTGGTATTCCACCTCTTGCTTGTTTTTGGTCTAAAGATGAAATTCTTTCTGATAGTTGGTTGTATTCACCAATTTTCCCAATAATAGCCTATTTGATAGCAAGATTAACTACATTTTATATGTTTCATGTGTATTTACTTACTTTTGATGGATATTTGCGTGTTCATGTTCAAAATTATAGTAGTATTAAAAGTCATTCAATATCTATATGTATATGGGGAAAAGAGGTACCCAAAATAGACAATCCAAATTTACTTTTCTCAACTACAACTAGTACTAATAAGGTATTCTTTTTTCAAAGGGTATATATAAATTATATGACAATGTAATAAATCAGATGCAATACTTTTGTACTTATTTGCGAACTAAATACACTTACACATATCCTTGTGAATTGGACAATACTATGCTATTTCCTCTATTTGTATTGGTATTATTTATTTTGTTTATTGGATTAGTAGGAGTTTGTTTTGACATAGGAGTAATATATTTTTATATATTATCAAAATGGTTAACTATATCAACATCAACAAACCCTTTCCACTCAGATTCAAATCATTTTCCGAATTGGTATGAATTTTTCATAAATGTAATTTTTTTCAGCAACTATTGCTCTTTTCGGACTATTCATAGCATTTATTTTCTATGGGTCTGTTTATTCATCTTTCCAAAATTTGGACTTAATCAATTCATCTGTAAAAATAGGCCTTAAGAGAATTCTTTTGGATCAAATAAAAAATGTGATATACAATTGGTCATATAATCATGGTTACATAGATATTATTTATACTAAGATCTTTACAATGGGGATGAGAGGAGTGGCAAAATTAACTCAATTTTTTGATAGACGTATAATTGAGGGAATTACAAATGGAATTGGACTTTTTAGTTTCTTTATAGGGGAAGGAATCAAATATATAGGGGGTGGACGAATATCATCTTATTTATTCTTGAATATATCTTTTCTTGTATTTCTTGTATTTTTTTGTATTTGTATTTAGCTCCAAGTTTCTATGGAAAATTTTTCTTTTGTAGAAAATGGGAAATCATTTTTTATTACATGTGAATGTAATTTTTTTTTATTGTCTCGTGATATGGTCCATTCAAAAGAGGATCATATGCTTTGTGCAAGCATTTTTGTTCATTTTCATCATTGTACAATCTGGTTCTTTTTTCTAGCAAATCATGAAAAGAGTTTTCTAGAACTTTTATTCTACTTAGTAATTCATTATTCAAGCTGTACTTTTTTTATTTATCAGTATAAACCCAATGATTATACAGGTCTTCATGGGATAGTTTTTCTGTCATGTACAAAAAAATTTTCCGTTCTAACATTTCTGAAAAAATTGATAAACTAGGTGGGTATGTAAAAGATTTTTTTTTCCATCACTTGGACATGTATAAAAAAAATATTGTGAGATTTCATTTCATATAGCATTTTCAAATCGATCATTTTTTATATATCGCAATGGACGATTCCATCATTTATAATCAAAAAGAAAATTCACAAGAGATTTTTTTATATGTTAAATAAGTATTTTCTTTTTTTTCTTCTTTATGTCTTCCCAATTGCCAATTATCTTGATGGGTATCAAGATAAGAATCTTCATAAACTGGGCTATCTTTATAGCATGTCTCTTTAAAGTGAAAGTAGAATTCATCCTTTGTTTTTTCCTTTCCATTTGCTCGGATCTCTTCCATTTCATCTATTTTGTCCAGATCCTTCTTTTCTTTTGAAGAAAAGGAAGGGTCTCCTTTGGTGGATCCCACTTGTTCCTGTTTAGTCTCCCTCATTTCGAAAGTTATTTCTACATAGCTTTCTTCCTCACTTTCTCTCCCTGCTTCCATTTCTAAGATTTCTTTCAGTTTCTTAGTGACAATAGGAGACGACATTCTGCCTAAATAGTAGACACAAGTGATAAATAAGAGAATACTAAAGATTGGAGCCATAGAATTTCTCAATCCTGACACAAGGTACTTATTAGGTCGAATAGAATGATTTTGTCGTATCCAGAATAATTCCAATCCAACCCATTTCATGAATAAAATGTGACCAAATAACCAACCAAGAAAACTACTTGTTACAAATAACATCTTGTTGTTGCATCGAAACATATAAATGTTGACTAATCTGGCTAATGTTGAACTTGGTAAAATGAAATGGTTGAATAATTGAAAAATTAGATTATTTAGGAGTACACATTGAATGCTGAGATTATGCATTGAATTTTTGGTGGTAGATCCATAATCAAAAAAGTTTTTCTTATTGTTCCAGAAGAAATGAAACAAAAGATATGGTAGAACTAGGACAGTTATTGTATGAGGTCTACCCAATGCTAGACGCAGAGGAGCATAATAAATCGATATGAACATCATGAGCTGTCCCGTAATAAAACCTGTTGTTGCTGATACCTCCTTCTCGGTTCCTTCTTCCATATCCTGAGCTCATAGAAGGAAGAGATAAGAGGGCCCTATGGAGAATGTGGTCAAAAATTCATAATAGAGTCCAACCACAACGACCGAATTTATTATCTTTATGCATAAGGATAATAGATTACCTAGTGGAAAAGATTTCAAAATCATCACAAACCTCCCCTTTTTCTTTTCTATTGCAATTTCTCGATTATTATATGATGATTTCTTAACTTTCCATATATAGGGACTATAAATGACATCTCTTATGTCAATGATACCATCTTCTTCAATTGAATGACATCTCATCTCTTATGTCACTAACACCACAGGGATATTAAATGAATGGAATTGGGATATAGATGGAATATAATGAAATAGAGAGATGTTGAGGTTCCCTATGAAATGAGGCATGGAACGGAGCCACTATGAAGAAGTTCTAGGAGTTACAAAGGAAGCTTCAAACTGATGTTGTTCATGGGTTGAGAATGGCAGTTGAACTCTATGAGGTCAAATCTCTCGTTGTTCCTAAGTAGCTCAGTGGTAGAGGGGTTGGCTATTAACTGACTGATCATAGGTTCGAATCCTATTTGGGGAGATTTGATTAATTCCTAATTCAAGAATGAAGAATTGAATGAAATAAATAGATAAAGGGCTCACTTTGACCGTTAGGAGTGGTTACCCCATTCCTTGTCTTTGTTTCTATTGCATTCTATCTCATCGTATCCCATTCTTACGATATTTGAGAATCACCATCCTCAGTGTAGATCCAAGATAATCCCCTGTAAATAGCCAATTAAGAATTATCAGATGATGTACTAGCAGTGCATCAAAGATGTAGTCATCGATTCTCTTGATAGACCACAATTACCGCGAGCAAACATATTAATGACAATGATGAGGAATGCATTTTAGCTATGCTACTAATACTTGTATACTTGTACTTGCTCTACCCATTTTGACAAAATACCCATAGTTCAATAGCTTTGCATCTGCTATCCCGATCATGATTTTCCTACCACCAGAGGTAAAAGGAAAGGTCCTTCCTTTTTGGGTCGGTTATGGGCGAGGAGGGATTCGAACCCCCAACACTGTGGTTCATAGCCACGTGCTCTAATCCTATGAGCTACAGACCCCACCCGTCTCCACTGGTCTATTCCCAGGAGTACCCTCAAAAAGGAACCTTTCCTCTCCTCAGCTATTTTAAGTTAAGAAGCTATGAAAGCACCTTTCTCTCTATAAAAGACTAAAAGAACAGTGTGTTCCGAGGTGTGAAGTGGGAGAGAAGAGATGTCATAATTGGGGTTTTGAATAAGATGACCTTTGCATTTTTTATTTTGATCCTTTTCCTATTTAAAAAGTAAAATAAGAGGTGTTAAGCTTTTTATCATTATCATTCTGGCATTGAGCTATTTTTCCACAGGAGCTCCCCCACAGTATCGTCACCACAGTAGAGTTTACCCACCATGTTCAGGATGAATTGGTGTGGTTCCTCTATGCTTAGGACACTAGAATATCGAGTGATGAACGAAGAAAGGATGAGAGAAAAGCATATTGGCTAGTGATTGTGAGGCCCTAATTCTTGACTTCTTGACTTCAAGGGACACCAAAGGCCTCTACCCTTCCCCTCCAAGGGTAGGTTCTTACATGTTACTCACCCGTCTGCCATTGGAAACACCACTTCCCATCTAACTTGCATGTGTTAAGCATGCCACCAGCGTTCATCCTGAGCCAAGATCAAACTCTCCATGAGATTCATAGTTGCATTACTTATAGCTTCCTTGTTCATGGACAAAGTGGATTCAGAACTATCTTTCATTTCAAGGCATAACTTGTACCCATGCCCTTCATATTAGCCTAGAGTTTGCTCCGAGCAATATAGCCATCCCTGCTCTATCATGTCAATCCCATGAGCCTCATATCCATTCTCGTTCAATCACGGCGGGGGGGGGCAAGTCAAAATAGAAAAACTCCCAGTGGGTTTAGGGATAATCAGGCTCAAACTAATGACTTCCACCACGTCAAGGTGACACTCTACCACTGAGTTATATCCCTTCCTGGCCCAATCAAGAAATAGAGCTAACTAATCCTAAGGCAAAGGGTAGAGAAACTCAATGCCACTATTCCTGAACAACTTGGAGTTGGGCCTTCTTTTTGCATTATTACTATTATGGATATGGATAGAGTAAAATAATGGGAAAAATGGGATTCCATTGTCAACTGCTCCTATTTGAAATAGGATTGACTACGGATTCGAACCATAGCACATGGTTTCATAAAATCCGTACGATTTTCCCGATCTAAATCGAGTAGGTTTTGTTTTACATGAAGAAGATTTTGTTCAGCATGTTCTATTCGATACTAGTAGGAAAAGAACCCGACTCGGTATTGTTAAAAAAAGAGGGGAGGCAGAACCAAGTCAAGATGATACGGATCACCCCTTCTTCTTGCGCCAAAGATCTTACCATTTCTGAAGGAACTGGAGCTACATTTCTTTTCAATTTCCATTCAAGAGTTCCTATGCATTTCCACGCCCTTTTTCCTTTTTTTTTGAGACCTCAAAAAATGAAATGGACAAATTCCTTTTCTTAGGAACACATACAAGATTCGTCACTACAAAAAGGATAATGGTAACCTCACCATTAACTACTTAACTTCATTTTCATTTATGAATTTCATAATAATACATGTCCTATCGAGATAGAATTTGTAACTTGCTATCCTCTCTTGCCTAGTAGGCAAAGATTGACCTTTGTTGAAAGACTAATTCATTCATATCAACATGAGGGTCCAACTCCATTGCCAAAATCCATGTTGTATATTGAAGCAGGTTCGCCCCCTTGCTTCTCTCAAGGTACAACCCTCTTCCAGCTGAGCCCCCTTTCTCCATGGTCCATAGAGACAAAATAAAATGTAGGATTGGTACCAATAGTTCATCACGGAAGAAAGGACTCACCGAGCGAAGATCACTAACTAATACTAATATAGTAGAAAAGAACTATCTTTTCTATATACTTCCCCCAGTTCCGTTGTTACCACGGGTCTTATGCAATCAATCAGATCATATAGATATCCCTTCAACACAACATAGGTCATCGAAAGGATCTCGGATGACTCACCAAATTACAAAAGCCAGGATCTTTCAAAAAAAGGATTCCTATTTGAAGAGTGCATAACTGCATGGATAAGTTCACACCAACCCGTCAATTTTGGATCCAATTCAGGATTTTCCTTGGGAGGTATCGAGAAGGAATTGGAATGTAATACTATCAATTCATACAGAAGAAAAGGTTCTCTATTGATTCAAACATTGTACCTATGGAATAGGGATAGAGGAAGAGGAAAAAAGCCAAAGGTTTCACGTAGTACTTTTGATCGAAAAATCAATCCAATTATTTCATACCCTTCACTCAATGAGAAAATTGGTCAGATTCTACAGGATTAACAAACCTATGGAACTTAAGGAATGATGGAAGGGAATAAAAATAGAGGGAAAGAAAATCAAAACGAAATAAAGAATAAAATAAAAAATAGAAGTAAATACAAATAAATTAAGTAGAAGATAGAAGAGCCCAAATTCCAAATGAACAAATTCAAACTCAAAAAGGATCGTTCTGATTCTTGAAGAATGAGGGGCAAGGGGATTGATCGAGAAAGATCTCTTATTATTATTACTTGTTGTTATTACCTTATTATAAGTTATAAGATTTTGATTTGATCTGCATATGTTATGTTTGGTAAAAAGAATAATCTTCTCCTTTGATTATAAATGGAAAGTATTCAATTGGAACATGAAAACCTGACTGAATTGGTCTTAGTTACTCTTTGGGATGGAATGGGAGAAGGGAGGAGATTCTCACAAATGAGGAAAATGATCCAATTACTTCAAAAGAATTGAATGAGGAGCCGTATGAGGCAAAAATCTGATGTACAGTTCTATAGAGTGACAGTAAGAGTGACTTATCTATCAACTTTTCCACTATCACCCCCAAAAAACTAAACTCTGCCTTATGTAAAGTTGCTAGAGTTTAATTAACCTCTGGATTTGAAATCACTACTTATATACCAGGTATTGGCCATAATTTACAAGAGCATTTTATAGTATTAGTAAGACAAGGAAGGGTTAAAGATTTACTGGGTGTGAGATATCACATTGTTCGGGGAACTCTAGATGCTGTCAGAGTAAAGGATCGTCAACAAGGGTGCTCTAGTGCATTGTAGATTATTATCCAAGATTTGTATCATTTGATGATGATGCCATGTGAATCACTAGAAACATGTGAAGTTTATGGCTAACCCAATAACGAAAGTTTTGTAAGGGGACTGGAGTAGGCTACCTTGAGACAAAAGAAAGATCTTCTTTCTAAAGAGATTTGATTTAGAACTATTACTATTCTATTTTTATGTCCAAGGTCCAATATTGAAATCATTTCGGAGGTTTTCCCTTACTTTGTCCATGTCAACAAACAATTCAAAATACCTCGACCTTTTCAGAACAGGTCCGAGTCAAATAGCAATGATTCGAAGCACTTCTTTTTACATTACACTATTTTGGAAACCCAAGGACTCGATCGTATGGATATGTAAAATACAGGATTTCCAATCCTAGCAGGAAAAGGAGGGAAACGGATACTCAATTTAAAGTGAGTAAAAAGAATTCCATACTCGATCTTATAGATAAGATACATATAGAATTCTGTGGAAAGCCGTATTCGATGAAAGTCGTATGTACGGCTTGGAGGGAGATCTTTCATATCTTTCGAGATCCACCCTACAATATGGGGTAAAAAAGCCAAAATAAGTGATTCATTTTTAGCCCTTATAAAAAGAAAATTGATTCTTGAACCTCTTTCACGCTCATGTCACGTTGAGGTACTACAGAAGAAAAAAAATACAAAATCCGATCCAATTTATCATAATTGATTAGTTAACATGTTGGTTAATCGTATTCTAAAACATAGAAAAAAAAATCATTGGCTTATCAAATTATCTATCAAACCATGTAAAAGATTCAACAAAAGACAGAAACAAACCCACTATCTGTTTTACGTCAAGTAATACGTAGAGTAACTCCCGATATAGCAGTAAAAGCAAGATGTGTAGGCAGACTAATGACGTACACAATACTTGAATTATCGATGTAGATGCTAGTTAGTTCTCATCCTTCAGAGATTACGAGTGTAATAGGAGCATCTATTGACAAAAGGATCACCCTAAGATGATCATCTAATGGCTATTGAGAATGAATCAAATCAGATGGTTCTATTTCTCAATCTTTCTGACTTGCTCCTGCAGAACCAAGGTCAAAAAGATTGAGAAAGTAAGTCATTCACAACCACTGATGAAGGATTCCTCGAAAAGTTAAGGATTAATAATCCTTTTTCGAAATCGAATGGATTCAGTCTTATACATACACGACGAAGGTAATCAAAAAAGAAAGAAGATAAGTCTTTCTTTCTTTTATCACTTAGGAGCCGTGTGAGATGAAAGTCTCATGCATGGTTTTGAATGAGAGCAAGAAGTGAGGAATCCTTTTTTTGACTCTGACTCTCCCACTCCAGTCATTGCTTTTCTTTCTGTTACTTCAAAAGTAGCTGCTTCAGCTTCAGCCACGTAAATTTTCAATATTCCTTTCTATTTCTTATCAAATGAATGGCATCTTCTTCTAGAAATCCTAGCTATTCTTAGCATGATATTGGGGAATCTCATTGCTATTACTCAAACAAGCATGAAGCATATGCTTGCATATTCATCCATCGGTCAAATTGGATATGTAATTATCGGAATAATTGTTGGAGACTCAAATAATGGATATGCAAGCATGGTAACTTATATGGTGTTCTATATCTCCATGAATCTAGGAACTTTTGCTTGCATTGTATCATTTGGTCTACATACTAGAACTGATAACATTTGAGGTTATGTAGGATTATACATGAAAGATCCTTTTTTGGCCTTCTCTTTAGCCCTATGTCTCTTGTCCCTAGGAGGTCTTCCTCCACTAGCAGTTTTTTTGGAAAACTCCAACTATTCTTGTGTGGATGGCAGGCGGACATATATTTCTTGGTTTCAATAGAACTCCTTACGAGAATTGTTTCTATCTACTATTATCTAAAAATAATCAAGTTATTAATGACTGGACGAAACCAAGAAATAACCCCTCACATGTGAAATTATAGAAGATCCCCTTTAAGATCAAACAATTCCATCAAATTGAGTTTGACTGTATGTGTGATAGCATCTACTATACTAGGAATATCATGAACCCAATTCTTGCAATTGCTCAGGATACCCTATTTTAGCTTCTAGGTCTATTTCTTAGTTCAAGATCCCTCTTACTAACTAGAATAAAAGAATTAGTAGATCTGTTCTACCCAAAATGGGAAGGGACTAGGGTTATGAACTTATAATAATGGAATTGACTCGATCATCAAATATAAGTTCATTCCATACCGAACCAGACTAGAATAGGGTTATGTTTACTCTTATTATGAGAATTATGAGAAGGGGTCATTTGAGCGTATGTAAATAGATACTATGTTAACTTACATATGGATCCCTACATCGTTACATACACATTCTATTTAGGATTAGGAATAGGCATAATCGGACCCACTTTTGCCATATCTATCATTATTTGGGTACCATATTCACTTCTTTGGGGCTTCTATTGAATCGAGAAATAGGTTTGATTGTACATTTTTTTCATATATATAAGATATCCTTTGGATAATGCAAATCGAAGCAATTTGATGTCTAACTCGAGCCTATATGATCGATTGATAAAAATACTCCCAACACTCCACCTTTGTCATTTTGTCATATATGGAATATATGACACTAGATAGATATCATATTCATGGAATACAAATCATTTTCAAGATGCCTTGATGGTGAAATGATAGACACTCGAGACTCAAAATCTCATGCCACAGAGCATGGAGGTTCAAATCCTCTTCAAGGCATAATATTGAGAATGCTCATTGAATGAGCAATTCAATAACAAATTTTGGATTGAATCAATATTGTATTGATATACCAAGTATCTTATATGTTGATATGAAGTATTCCAGTGATCCCCACGATCTGAGTCCGGGCTGTTGGAATTGGAATAGGTTCGGCAACGGATCAAAATATCTTGGTGATGTTCTCTATCTAATGAATGAGGAGTCCATTTTGAAATCACCCACCCTGCACCCACCCCGAAGTATATGATTCAACAAGAATCACACAAGGGTAGATTGATAGAAACCTCTGACAAAATATCCACCAGTACCTGTAACCCAGAAGATAAAGAACATAGTCCGCTTTAGGGATTGGCGACTTACCCATTCAGTGACTTTGGCACTGGACATTCCCAAAATGGTATTGGGTCGAATGAATTAGAGAATAGACAGACTTCTGTTGGCATTTCAGCCTTCCTTCTCCTTTCAGGGCCTATTTGAAAGAGAATCTAGTACCTCTTTGTCATGAATATCTAAATAGGACAAACTGGTCTCTGTGGATATCTTTGCTTCGGAACAAGACAATTCAAAAATTTGAATTATACTCAGTCAACTGGAATGTGTATTATTCATATGGGGATATTCCAATTGAGAAGATCCATCGACCTGAGATGAAAAGAAAGGTTTATCTATTTTCTTTAGTTATTCAGTTAAACCAAAGATTAGTTATTGGAGCAGATAGCAACAACCATTTCATCGGACTTGTGTATTTTTGATTTTTCAATGGATTTATATGGTTTCATTAATGGAAATTGTTTAATGCAGTGAGTAAGAGGCTCTGGTTGTTCGCCGTTCAAGAATTCTTGTTTAGGCAATTCATATCATCCATACATAGTGATTTGATCTAAGATTTCAATTCTTCCATGTTTCAATAGTAAGTAGCATATTGTTCCATGGAGCTAAGGTCCAAAATATGGAATAAACAAGTGTTTCCACGACTCTACCACCCGATCAATTCTGTTCCACTTAATCCCCTTTTCATAGCCAAATATCTTTATGGCTAAGGAATGGGAAATCTTTCTCCTGTTACATGAATCAAATGTTTCATTTCATCCGGGAAAAGCCATCTCTTTCTCAACAATGTCTTTGTCATTTGATCCAATAGCATTACATTAGATAGGAATAGATTTGATAAATACCGATAACTCTTGGATAGAGTATTAGAATGGAATGATCCATTAGATAATGGACCATTGGTTCTAAGCCATCTCTAGCGATGAATCAACAATTCAAAGTGTTTTTCTTGTGTATTCTTGATGAACCAACGTTTATATATTGATGTAGGAGGATTTGTTTGGGAAGTAATAAGCTACTTTGACATCTCTTCATCTACAAAGAATTCTCAATGTGAAAACATAGAGACAAAGGGATGATCTTTGAATAGGAAAAAGAATGGATCTACAGGGTCCCAAATGAATTGGCTTATTCGAAAAAAGCCTTATTCTTTGGAAGATCTATCTCCTGTCTGGTACTGCATGTTTCCACTCTACAAGAACTCTGAATCATTCTCTTGAAGCTCATCCTCTTTATGATAAATCATCTGCTTGCCATGAAATGACCCAGCCCAATAGGAAAATCCCAATTCAGTGGGCCTTTCGATACAATCAAATAGATTACCACATAGGCACCATATTCTAGGAGCCCAAACTATGTGATTGGATAAATCCTCCTCTATCTATTGTAGGTTGAGGGCTCCTTCTCCTTTCCCTTCTTCAAACTCTGATTTGTATTTTTCATATAGAAATATCTGATCAAGGATAGAACAAGATCCATTTTGCATCATATCTAACAAATTCCTTGGTTTGAGTAATGTCACTCAATTATTATGAAACTGACTGCAATCTTTTTTTGTCCGTGAGGATCCCACCAGAGCATCTTCTACTTCTAACAGGCCATGAAGTAGATTAGAATCATTCTCAACAACTCCATAAGAAGTGATCCAATTTTTTTCATCGTTAATTTCTTCATGCTCGTTCCAAGTTTGAAGTACCATTCATACAAATAAGAATCCCCTTCCTTATGTGATTTCTTCTTCATATAGATATATATAGGATCTATGGGGCAATTACTTAGAAGTACATTTTGTGTTACAGCCCTTCCTATCTGATAGAAAAGGATCCCATGATCCTGAACCGATCTTACCTGGGATCGCAAATCCCAAGTTTGTCTATGAAGAGCTGATATAATTGTATTAGTTTCTATAATTGATTTCCTCTACGTAATACTAATTGATAGGTCCTCATTGATAAGTGCTACAAGATCTCATGCATTGTAACCCATGGTTATGGACTCGAATTCATTAGTATGGAACATTTTCTTTTCCAAATGAAATCCCCTAATACATGAAAGAATGAAAAAGTGCTTTTGTTATTGTGGAATAAGAAGCCTTCGTATCTTAATGCATGTATTTAATTTATTCGGAGCTATTAGAGCGGGATCCACTTTTTTGGGAATATGAGATGAAGCAATAATAAGAATATTTCTAGTGGAGCTTCTTTCACAATGCCTGGAGAGATAGTTCTCTAATAGACCGAGGGATAAGTAATTCGACTCATTCACATATAGATCATGAATGTTTGGAATCCATATTATGTAAGGAGACATTGCTTTTGCTAATTTAAATTAAAGGGTGATAGCAAATTGGTCTATTTTCAGTGTCATATACATAGTTAGCACATTCATCATAATTAGCCCGTATCAAGGTTATCATCAATATTGTCACTATCATCAATAAGATAACCTTTAGGCTTGTCATCAAGGAACTTGTTTGGAAATACCATAATGGAACGAACATAAGAGTTTGTCACTAGGTATTTGACCAAATATGATCGTCCAGTTCCTATAGAACCTATCACTAAAATACCCCTAGAAGGGGATAGGGCTAAGTGGAGCAAAAAGGGTTTTCCATGAGATGGGAAATGAAAACTATTAGCTCCACATGAGGTTTGTGAATAAGCGATTGTCTGATAGTGAGCAAGGAATATCCATCTTTTTGCTAAACAGGATCCTTAAACTCATAATTCATTAGATACTTTTTATGAATGTCAACTAAGTATCATAAGTAAATTGATCCTGGTTATTTAATCATTTGATAACCAAAATTATCCTTTGCTAAATGATCACTATGAGTCAGAATCAATAGAATTTGATCAATCCTCTTTTCTATCATTTAGGTGGAGAACTGAATCAAGAATTCTCTGTATTCATCATCAATTGAATCACTGTTCGTGACCTATGATTCTATTTTATCATCAATCCAATCACCATTCATGTTTTTTATTTTTCTTATCAATGAATAGATCTCTTTACTTGTATGACTTAAATGTCTCGTATTTCTCAAAAAAAGTGATTCAATTGATGGGATTTGGTATGATACTTATGAGATCAATGAGATTGATATTCAAATATTTCTTCTTAGAACGTATTGATACTAATGCAAGTTCTTCCCTTCTAAATCAGATAGATTCATATCTAAAAGCGGCTCAATAAGTTCTTTCAAAATTGTCTATTTGTTCCTTTGTTAGAGGTGTTGCAGAAATGTCTATGATCGAATAAATAGCTCTACGAACAAATGGATCAGATCAAATTGGAAAATGGAAAGATTTGTACAATTTATACATTTCGTCACCACTTTGTGGAAAATCGTTAGGTATGAATATGTCAGATAACTATGACTCGATTGGTGAAGTAGTCTCTCTCTCCAAAAAAATATGTTTTTCTTTTACCAATGCACAAAGAAATATTTTGTTGTGCATGAACAAGATATTGAGGAATTGTCCATATGTAAGATCATAATTATGGATACGGGTCTTTGCCACATAAAAAGGGAATCTTTTGTTACAATAGAACCAGAAGGGATGTGGATCATTCAAGAATCAAAGTTGATTTGCTTTATAAAATGAAGATATCACTGAACTTCTATGAAATGGTTTCATGGTATTCAGCCAATCATCTTGATCGTGGGATATCATTGAGAAATAAAAATCCATGTTATCAAAGGATTTCCTGTGATTATTTCTAGTATGGAATGAGTCAATCATCCACTTTGGTATCTTTTTGAACAAAAATGGTAATATTGTTCCTCCATTGATCAAGAATTTCAATCTTTGGGAAGTGTCATGATCATCCAATAAGAAGGTTTCATTTTATTCAAATGAACGATTTGAACACCTATTGATTCTAACAACTGATTGCAGAGTTGATCATTCGGACCTTTCAATTCATAGATGTGGATCTCGGACCTATGAATGGGTATATTGCTGATACTCACAAAGAAAAAGGGAAGTGACTTGGACAAAAAGGAAAGTGACTTGGACAAAAAGAGAAGTGACTTGAACAAAAAGAAACAAAGTGACTCAGACAAATCTTGTTTGTCGATAGCCTCGGACCAATCAATCAAATATTGATTAATATGTAATCGATCAAACACTACTTGAAAATGGTTCTTCTGTTCAAAAATGAAATGTTCCAAATGTTCCTAGAAATTCTTGCTCCTATTGGATCATTTGTATCTATATGCATCAGGATCCTGATTCATGGATCTCTTGGTTTGAGAAATAAGAGGATCAAACCATTTACTCTTTTTCAAATTTGATAAATGTTAGTTGATCATATATTTCATTATAGTTATATGATTTAGAGTATCATTTTCTATTTGATCCCTTTGAATTCCATATTGGAAGTTGCGATCGGATCTATTCATTAAAAGGAATCGATTTGATACATTTCTTATGTACCCATAGGTTCTATATTGGATTTTAATCCGATCTCGGATCAATCTATATTGATTGATTGCCTCCATTATGTTGTTGCTAGCAAATACTGCTATTTTTAGTTTTGGATCTTCCAAATCATTCCTGCAGTAGATCCAGACCAATTTTTTTCTAATCCTTCGATAAAAAGATTCATTCTCTTCATAAGAAAGAGGAGGTAGAACCAATAAAGATTTCTTTTTTGATTTTGTTTCGTCTCTGGAGTTGAATACCTCATTCAATAATTTTTACACCAGATCTAGCTCGGTTATTGATAGAGTGAAAAGATCTGCCATTTCTTGAAATCTCTCTTCTAATTCAAAATCATGGTGTAACTCATATCGCCCTTTGTTCTAGTCATGCAATAGATGCAATAACTCCAAAAATGGATTTTTGTTCAAGAATGAAATCTTATTGGAATTGTCCATGTCTGGTTCATCCTTTAGAACCAGATCACATCCTGGATCTGATGAAATAGGATGAATTGAGATAGTATTTTGTAAATACGTAATTATCTTGAATATATCAACCATTTCTTTATTTTCTGATCACCTAGAAGGGACAAAAGAAACATCTTGTTTTTTCTTCAAAAATTTCTGATCTCCAGTGGACCTCTCAGTAGGATTCGAACCCAGATGAAGTTCTGACTATCTGTCAGAGAAAAAAGAATGAATTGATATTGTAGGATTCCCAAGTTTGATTTCTTCCAGAAGTAGATGATTATTCCTCTGCTTCTCACATTTCATGAATAGCTGGGACATTGAGGAAGATCCAAAAAGGCATTTCGGGAATTGATCTGATTCTATCTCTGTTCGTTCCATTTGAAGAAAGGAAGGATCCCAAAGAATCAACCTTTATTTTACTTGTTGAATCTCTGTTTGATCGATCAATGTGTGATATTCTGAATTTGCATTTCTAATGGAATCAAAATGATCTTTGGATTGATCAGAACAACCTTTCCATTGGCAAGAATTTGTTACTTGAATGAAAAAAGATCTTGTGGAATCATATTGAATATTTGACAATACATTGCGTACCTTGCTAAAAAACCAATCCTTGTTTACCAACCATTCATTGTCTAACCAAATCAAATTCTCTCTCGATATGTTCCTCAAAAAATCTGATTCATGCTGATTCTTTCCCAACTAATGAAGAGATCTTGGCAGAATTGCCACATATGAAATTGAGCACAATTTTGCAAAGAAATACCCCACTTGTTTCTGGAGAAGAGATGGGAAACATGCTCAATATCATTTGATTGAATAGTTGCCTCAGCTCTTTGTTGTTTAAAGAAACCCTCCCCTTCAATCGGTCTTTTTTCACAAAAAGCAAACATGAGATAACAAATAAAGTCTTTCCCTAAGATTTTGAGTCCTGAATTCAAGTTGATTATGTTGTCATTTCTTCCTCAGACAAAGACGATGAAACAATTCCCAATCATGGTCCTTGTGGATCAGATTATCCATATAGGATAAAAAAAGAAACTCTAGATATTTGATATCTTTCTCTTTGAATGAGATCTCAATTCCAGCTACAGTTTCATTAGATACCTTACAACTAGAATCCCTCCTTTTTCCGATCCAATTCCTCCACCACCGTGAACCCCGGTTAGATTCAGGCACGATACACTTTTTATGTATTGGGAGAACAAATCCATGAAACAACTCTCAGAAATCTTTTTCCTTTTTGGAAGATACAAGAGGGAAACAATCAACCTATTGATATTGGAAGACCAAAATGATTCTTCCATTGTCTCATTTCTGGGTACAATGGAATTCATAGGTATGGGAAGAAGCCCCATAAAATAGACATTTTTCTTTCGACCATCTTTCGATTGTTAATACGTGATATAAGGACCGCTACTACAAACAGTACTATACCTTTGATTGTGAAATATCGATTGCTTGTTGAACTTTGTGAATCACGTGAAAGTCGGATACTCCCAATTCGAGGGTCAAAGAGTTTCATAAAACATTCTTGGTGGAAAAAAAATGTGAGTGAAAGATCCCACTAAATCGAATTTGATCCATGAATCTAAGAAATAGTGAGAATTCTTGATCTCTCTCCATATCTCTCTCAATTCGAAGATCCAGGATTTGAATTGATGTTGTTTCATTGATTCCTCCTAAAGATTTCATTTCAATTGGAATTTGGTTATTCACAATGTACGATGATCCCTGTTAAGCATCTATGGCTGAATGGTTAAAGCACCCAACTCATAATTGGCAAATTCATAGGTTCAATTCCTGCTGGATGCATGCCAATGGGAACATTCAATAAGTCTATTGGAATTAGCTTTGTATCAATGGAATCTCATCATCCATACATAACAAATTGGTATATTCATACCATAACATATGAACAGTAAGAACTAGAATTCTTATCGATATTGGAACTCATAGGGAAGAAAATGGATTCAATGATGTAATCAAATATGCAGTATTTGTAGAAAAAAAGTATTCGGTTATTGGGGAACAATCAATATACTTCTAATGTCAAATTAGGATCAAATAGGACAGAAATAAAGCATTGGGTCAAACTCTTCTTTGGTGTCAAGGTAATAGCTATGAATAGTCATCGACTCCCCAGAAAGGGAAGAAGAATGGGACCTATTATGGGACATACAATGCATTACAAACATATGATCATTATGCTTCAACCAGGTTATTCTATTCCACCTCTTATAGAGAAATGAACTTAAAGGAAAAAACTTAATAACACAACAATACATTTATACAAAACTTCTACCCTGAGCACACGCAATGGAACCGTAGATAGTCAAGTGAAATCCAATCTATGAAATAATTTGATCTATGGACAGCATCATTGTGGTAAAGGTCATAATGCCAGAGGAATCATTACCGCAGGGCATAGAGGGGGAGGTCATAAGCGTCTATACCATAAAATTGATTTTTGATGGAATGAAAAAGACATATCTGGTAGAATCGTAACCATAGAATATGACCCTAATTGAAATGCATACATTTGTCTCATACACTATGGGGATGGTGAGAAGAGATATATTTTACATCCCAGAGGGGCTATAATTGGAGATACCATTGTTTCTGGTACAGAAGTTCCTATATCAATGGGAAATGCCCTACCTTTGAGTGCGGTTTGAACTATTGATTTACGTAATTGGAAGTAACCAATTAGGTTTACGACGAAACCTAGAAATCGATCACTGATCCAATTTGATTACCTCTATGGGATAGACATCAACAGAAAACTGTTGAGTAACGGCAGCAAGTGATTGAGTTCAGTAGTTCCTCATAGAAAATTATTGACTCTAGAGATATGGTAATATGGAGAAGACAAAATTGTTTAAAGCACGCACAGAACGGGAAACACCCTTCTTTCAAAGAGAGGAGGACGGGTTATTCCCATTTAATTTGATGGTCAGAGGCGAATTGAAAGCTAAGCAGTGGTAATTAGAAAGATCCCGGGGGGAAAAATAGAGATGTCTCCTACGTTACCCGCAATATGTGGGAAGTAGCGATAGAATGGGGAGACCTAGGATGTAGAAGATCATAACATGAGTGATTCGGCAGATTTGGATTCCTATATATCCACTCATGTGGTATTTCATCATACGATTCATATAAGATCCATCTGTCTAGATATCATCATATACATCTAGAAAGCCGTATGCTTTGGAAGAAGCTTGTACAGTTTGGGAAGGGGTTTTTATTGATAAAAAAGAAGAATCTACTTCAACCGATATGCCCTTAGGCATGGCCATACATAACATAGAAATCACATTTGGAAAGGGTGGACAATTAGCTAGAGCAGCAGGTGCTGTTGCGAAACTGATTGCAAAAGAGAGTAAATCGGCCACATTAAGATTACCATCTAGGGAGGTCCATTTGATATCCAAAAACTGCTTAGAAATAGTTGGACAAGTGGGTAATATTGGGGTGAACCAAAAAAGTTTGGGTAGAGCCGGATCTAAGTGTTGGCTAGGTAAGCGCCCTGTAGTAAGAGGAGTAGTTATGAATCCTGTAGACCACCCCCATGGGGGCGGTGAAGGAAGAGCCCCTATTGGTAGAAAAAAACCCACAACCCCTTGGGGTTATCCTGCGCTTGGAAGAAGAAGTAGGAAAAGGAAAAAATATAGTGATAGTTTTATTCTTTGTCACCGTAAATAGGAATATTGAAAATTTAATTTTTGGAATTTGCAATAATGTGATGGGTGAATGACGAGAATTGAACCCGCACATGGTGGATTCACAATCCACTGCCTTGATCCACTTGGCTACATCCGCCCCTTATCTAGCTAAAGGATTTTCCCTTCTTTCCATTCATCATTATTGTATTTATTCTTACCTTATTAGATCGAGATATTGAACATAATTTAAAATGTAAAAATAAAAGAGTAATCTGTTGTGACATATTCACTAAAAAAATCCTTTCGTAGCTAATCGTTTATCGGGAAAAATGGAAAAACTCAACATGAGGGAGGAGAAAGAAATAATAGTAACTTGGTCTCGGGCATCTACCATTATACCTGCAATGATTGGACATACAATCACCATTTATAATGGAAAAGAACATTTACCTATTTATATAACAGATCAGATGGTAGGTCACAAATTGGGAGAATTTGCCCCTACTCTGACTTTCGCAAGACATGCGAGAAACGATAATAAATCTCATCGTTAATTTTTTCGTTTTTATTTTCTATTTTAGTAAAGTAACAAAAGTAGTTATCATTCATTGGTAGGAGATAGCCTTATGATAAAGATAAAGAACTTGACTTCAAGATGGGGAGCAATACCAAATCTCTTGCTCTGGAACAAGATATTGGATATTGCTCCTTTAACAATCCATATGCATTAAGACAAAAGTCTTATCCATTTGTAGATGGGACTTCAATAGCGGCTAGGTCTAGAGGGAAGTTGTGAGCATTATGTTCATGCATTACTTCCATACCAAGATTAGCACCATTTATAATATCAGCCAAAGTGTTAATGACACAGCCTTGACTATCAACTACAGATTGGTTGAAATTGAAACCATTTAAATTGAAAGCCATAGTACTAATACCCCAAGCAGTAAACCAAATACCTACTACAGGCCAAGCAGCCAAGAAGAAATGTAAGGAACAAGAATTGTTGAAACTAGCATATTGGAAGATCAATCAGCCAAAATAACCATCAGCAGCTATGATATTATAAGTTTCTTCCTCTTGACCAAATCTGTAACCTTCATTAGCAGATTCATTTTCAGTGGTTTCCCTGATCAAACTAGAGGTTACCAAAGAACCATGCATAGCACTAAATAGGGAGCCACCAAATACACCAGCTACACCTAACATTTGAAATGGATGCATAAGGATATCGTGTTCTGCCTGGAACACAATCATAAAATTGAAAGTACCAAAAATTCCTAAAGGCATACCATCAGAAAAACTTCCTTGCCCAATAGGGTAGATCAAGAAAATAGCAGTAGCAGCTGCAATAGGAGCTGAATATGCAATAGCAATCCAAGGATGCATACCCAAACGGAAACTAAGTTCCCACTCATGGCCCATATAACAAGCTACAACAAGTAAGAAGTGTAGAACAATTAGCTCATAACATTGTATAACCACTCATCAACAAATGTCGCTTCCCATATCGGATAAAAATGAAAACTGATAGCTGCAGAAGTAGGAATAATGGCACCAGAGATAATATTGTTTCCATAAAGTAGAGACCCGGAGATAGGTTCACGAATACCATCAATACTTGCCGGAGGAGCAGTGATGAAGGTGATAATAAATACAGAAGTTGCGGTCAATAAGGTAGAAGTTGCTCAATATCATGTAAGGATAGTTTTCAGTGCTGGTTATCCAGTTGTAGAAACAACCCCATAGGCTTGTACTTTCGCGTCTCTCAAAAATTGTAGTCATGATAAGATCTGGGTTTATTCTATTTTCAAGGACTCCCAAGCACACGTATTAACTCTAGTTATCTAAAATCTAGATATAGATAATATGAATGCTTGTTATTTAAGAGTATAACATGCGCTATATGTTAATGTCAACCAATCTCCGTACCGTAGATTTCTATTTATCTGACTAAATTGACTAGAACAATTTCTAAATCAAATAAATCAAATAATTCAAAATTTCAAATTCTAATAGAAGAAAAAAACTTTTTCCTTTCCATATGGGTTGCCCGGGTCTTGAACCCGGAACTAGTCAGATGGAGTAGATAATTTTTCCTTCTTGTTGTAATAAACGAAAAAAACCTCTCCCCAAACTGTGCTTGCATTTTTCATTGCACACAACTTTCCCTATGTATACATATACAACTTAGACCCTGAAAAAATATTTGGAATAGTTGGTTGATTCAACCACTACACTATTCCATGAGCATTTCAGAATGCAAATTCATAAATTTTTCTTGATCAATTATCAAATTTCCATTTTTTTTTTCATAAATGGAATTCACATTCTATTACATAAGGTTGAGGTCTCATGATCAATCATGAAAAATCCCACAAGTCATTGCTACAGATAATATCCAAATACCAAATCCATCATGTATGTAATTGAAAAGGGGCTTTTGGTAAGATTAAAGAAAGAATTTGTTCTTCTTACATAAAGAATTCTTCCAATAATCCCGAACCTGATCTTTGCAAAAAAGCATGTGCTGTACTTTTATGCTTACGAGCCAAAGTTATAGCACACGAAAGCTGAAGTATATACTTTATTCGATACAAACTCTGCGTTTTTGAGGATCCACTGTGGTAATGAGAAAGATTTCTACATATCCAACTAAATCAATGAATAATATCCAAATATAATAAATCGGACCAGATTGGCTTACTAATAAGATGCACAAATATAGTACAAATTTCACTTTAGACAACGATCAAATAAGAGGAATAACTGAAACCATAGTATCAAATTTCTTAGTAAGAGTATCTATTAAAAACACATTTTCTAGGATTTAATTCCTTACCACAAAAAGACTTATTAGTACACTTAAAAGATAACCCAGAAAATAAAAAGAATAATTTAATAATTGGTTTATATGAATCCTATGTGGTTGAGACCAAAATTGAAAATAGTATTGCCAAAAATTGACAAAGTAAGATCTCCATTTCATCATCATAAGATGAGTTCCCTTTGAAGCTAGAATGGCTTTTTCTTGATATCGAACATAATGCATAGAAGGATCCTTAAAGAACCACAAGGTCTTCTGAAAATGAAAATAATTAGAACACGCTACTATAAAAAACTGTTCTATTTTCCATAGAAATCCGTTCGCTCAAGAAAAGCTCCATAAGATGTTGATAGTAAATAAGAGGATTGTTTATGAAAAGAATAATATAAATTCACATTCAGAGACATAAGGATTATATAGGAATCGAAAAAATCTTTGATTTTCTTTTGAATTTGAGAAATGATGTAAATAGATTTTTTTGGAGTAATGAAACTATTCCAATTATAATATTCATGAAGAAAGAATTGCAATAAATGCAAAGAAGAAACATCTTGGGTCCAGCATTGAAGGATTTGAACCAGATTTCCAAATGGGTGGGATGGGGTATTAATATATCTGACACAAAATTAAAATGTGAAAATTTGTCCTCTAAAAAAGGAAATATTGAATGAATAGATCGAAAATTTTGAGATTTAGGTATTTCTTTTTGTTCAAGGGAAGACCCTAATCGTAGCAAGAATGGAATTTCCATAATGATTGCAAAACCTTCTAATATCATTTGGGAATAAAAACAATTATTGTGCCCAACGCTTTGATTTTGGCTCGAATCATCAACTAAATAAATCAAATAATTTTGTTGATACCTTCGGATAATTACTTGTTTCACAAGTACTGAACTAGATTTATTGTCATAATCCAAAATTTCTACAAAAATCGAACCATTTAAACCATGATCATAAGCAAGTGTATAAATATACTCCTGAAAGAGAAGCAAATATAGGAAGTGCCTTTGCCTAGATCCATCTTTTTGTAAATAGTCTTGTAATTCTTCCATTTTCATTTCTACATGAGTAGGAAACGAGGGGCATTTCTTGGGTTATCAAATTATACATAGTTCAATATGGTCAAAATAGGATATATATTATGTATATAGTAATAGTAAGAAAATATATACCCAGAGACAGGGAGAGTCCAATCAACATATCTTTTCCTCTACTTGTCTATCCAATGGGTTTATGTTTTTATGTTCATTAAAATTACAAGAATGTAAAAATCCTTTATTTTTGCAACCTAATTGCTCTTTTGACTTTGGAATAAAGTCTCTTTATCAGTATACGATTTCTTCTACACATTTGTATCCAACCCATAATTCTACTATAATTAGAATAAAGAATAGCTAGGATTCAAAAAAAAAATTTAAAATAATCATTTACACGAGAATCTTTTCCCCTATCAGGTATTAATTAATTTTTAACATCTAATTAGATCAAATAATTAATTATTCAAATTAAGAATATAAGCTCATTGCTTTTTGTTTAACCCGAATTGGAACCATAAGACTCTATCCATTTATCCACTAGACCTAAAGCATAAACCCAAAATTCCATTTTGATTTTTTTAATTTAAATTCCAAATTTGTTTTTTTTATTACGACATGTTGTTTTCCCTATTCATTACCTTTCATGATCAGTCATGGTCTTATAGACTCTACCAATAGTCTAGGTAAATTTGGTGCTTCATCCAAATGTGTAACAGATCATAGTCGCACTTAAAAGCCGAATACTCTACGATTGAGTTAGCAACCCGGATAAATATGCTATATAGATACGATCGAAATAAAAAAAAAGACCAATTGAATTGCAATGCACGATCTCGACAAAAACAAAACATTGAACTAAGAAAAAAGAAGGATTTTTTAATAACCAATTATGAACTTATGGATGAACACCAAAATACTAAAATAGTGTATCCACTTGAAAAACAACAAACAAACTATTAATAGAGATGTACAAATTGACATTTATTTTGATTTTCTCAATTTTAATTTTTTATTTTCGTTAATGTTACTAAAATATGCCTTGTCTTCCATAACTATAGAATAAATCTGACAACCCACCATTTGATTGAAGCGAAGGAAAAAACCAATCAACTCAATTTCAATATAGGGTGGATATAAACAGATCCATTTATCCATGATCAAATTATATTTGTTCAGTACATTATTGTCAATATGAATCGAATGTTGAGAAAACAAATTAAATTAGTAAGTAAATCAAATATCTCATTCACTAAAGAGATGCAAATTTGACAATATCCAATTGAATTATCAATGGTTTAATTGAAATTTTTAATTAGGAACGTAGATTGAGAATCTAGTTTTTCCATAGGTATGGAATAGAAAAGGTTTCACATAAGGTCAGATTAAGTTCCTTATTCTTGCTTTCCTATGAAAAAGAAAACATTAATATATATAGGACTATTATCTTTTCTTTCGTATCCCTCATATACAATGAACCATTGTTACCAAAGGTACTCATAAATGTTTAAGGAATTGCAGATACTTTTTACTTAATGGAGAAAAAAGGCTCTTGGCCATTGTTACTGAATACTAAAATAGAAGAATAAATATAATAACAATATATGACATCATATCACAGACCTTGTTCCTTTATTTTATGCATCTACTTCGGATTCCCGACTCTTCTTATCAATTCCGTCACCAATTCCATATTCTATTTCCATAAAGTAAATGGAATATATAAATATATAAATGCCCTACTAGTTGATACACTACATTGATTTACAATTATTCATTTGAATGAGTCCAAATATAATTTCCCATTTTTTGATTTTTAGTTTTTCTATCTCAACTTTACAAACTTTAAGCTTAAGACTGGCAAGAAAATTAGTACAAAAAACTCCTTACTCTTTAATCTCCACACAAAATATATTTAATGTAGAATTAGTATACCCCATTTATTTATTTTGGGAGGATTTTGGTTTGGAAAGGACATAGAGAGATCTTTCTTTTGCATTTCAACTCAGAATGCATTGTGTGATAATTTAAATTTCCTAAATAATAAATATAGGGGCTTTTGTAAGTAATTAACTTAAACTTAAATAGTTATCTTCAATTTCAATCGATTTTAATATAAATATGAGTAATACGAGCATATAATATACTTTTTTTTTCATCTACATTTAAGATGTGATTATGCTTGTGAGAAACCAAATAGAAGAAAAAAATATCATTCTGAGAATTTTTCTTAGAAGTCCGGAACAATCTGATCTAGGGTGGAAGGATTCGGACCTCCGAGTAAGGGGACCAAAACCCGCTGCCTTACCGCTTGGCCACGCCCCATTTTGATCTCCATTCAACACTACTAAACACTAATAATGTAATTATATTAGTTAATAGTCAATTCCAACCCAAATATATAGGATAGACATCGTTACTAGGATTCGATACATATGTATAATTCAATTAAGATATTGTAGGAAAGTAGAATTACTTATTATTCTTTATTCTCATTTTGTTTTGGAACGGGAGAAAGATTATTAATTTGGAAGAGTTGGAAGAAAAAAGGAATTATTTGATTTGCTTTTTTTATTTCACTTCTTAAAAATTTCAAAAATAACTCAATCAAAATCAAATATCAAAATATTTCATCTGCAAGAACAAAATGTTTGTTATGCTTAATATCTTTAGTTTAATTTGTATCTATCTTAATTCTATCTTTTATTCGAGTAGTTTTTTCTTTGCCAAATTACCTGAGGCTTATGCCCTTTTCAACCCAATCGTAGACGTTATGCCCGTCATACCTGTACTCTTTTTTATTTTAGCCTTTGTTTGGCAAGTTGTTGTAAGTTTTAGATAAAATCTTTAATACTCTCCTAAATTCTAAATTCTTGATTCATTCGAAAAAAAAGATTTGAAAAATGGATAGGATCCATATGCCTTATATTTTTTTATTATTTTATTACTAAAACAAAACTAATCTATTCCCCTTTCAAAAAAAATGATCTTATTTTGGAGATTGTGTAATGCTTACTCTCAAACTTTGTTTACACAGTGGTGATATTCCTTGTTTCCCTCTTCATATTTGGATTCTTATCTAATGATCCAGGGCATAATACTGGGCATGAGAAATGAAAAAAAAAATAAAATCAAAGGATTGAGATTTTTTGGAATTCAAAACTCTGAAGAGATCAGAAAGGAGAGGGGAGAGAGGGATTTGAATCCTTGGTACGAATAACTCATACAACAGATTAGCAATCCGCCGCTTTAGTCCACTCAGCCATCTCTTCCAATTCAAATCAAAATTGCAAATTTTTTATGTGACATGTGAAGTAAAAGTTGATAAAAACTCTAGTTTTAAGGATTCAAGCATTCTATGATATAGAAAAAATATACAATATCCACAAGCAATTAAATTTCAATAATGATTTGAAACAAATATTCACATCCCCATAGAAAGAATACCTTATTCTTTGAAGAGGTACGAAAGTGTAATCCCCTAGCCCGGTTAAATATTGGCTATGCCAGTACTTCTTTTAATTCAATCAATCATTCATAGATCAATTAATTTCATTTAATTTATATAAAAAAATTTCATTTTAGTTATATAAACAGAAACATAAAACATATTCATTATATGTTGTTTATATAATTAAATAATATCTCAATAATATTAATATAATATCTCAAAATTTTAAATTCTAATATATATAAATGTTAATATATGTAACAATATCTCAAAACACACATTTTTCGAATAGAAATATAATTAATTGAACCCCCCAAAAAAGCCAAACTTTATTTTATTTATTTAAATTTAAAATAAATTTTAGATCTGATTTAAGTGAATTCATAAGATCTAATAGTTGAGAAGCAAAAAAAAAAGAACCATATTTGCAGAATTCATCATTTTTATGGTTCGGTTTCAATGACTTCTTCGGGCTAAGGTTGCCAATCCAATAATGACTTACTAGCAAAGAAAAAGTATAATCCCTTCTTTCTGGTATCTAAATAAGCTTTCTGCTATCACCGGTTTTTTTTCGAATCCCTAGTAAGCGTATGTGTAAACACTAGAATTTTCATGATTCTGATGCAATTTTGTTTTGATTGCATCTCACTTTTTTTGTTTTCTCTTTAACAAATGGTTATTTATATATCATAATATATATATGGTAGTGGGTATAGTTTAGTGGTAAAAGTGTGATTCGTTCTATTAACCCCTTAAATAGTTAAAGGGTATTTCAGTATTTTTATTCAAAATAGAAAACTACAAAACTTTATTTTGAAAATTTAAAAGGTTTAATCCTTTACCTCTCAATGGTATATTTGAGGAAATATATACATTCTCATGATTTGTATCCAAAATTCCATAAAAAAATGGATTATGGAGTTGCGAAGCATAATTTTTTTTATTTTGAATTGGATCAACTCTTCCAATAGAACAAGTATGAATAAAAGATCTTTGGATGCAGATTCAAAAGTTTATTTCCAGTTGTAACTAGATCTTCAATTTTTTTGTTGTAAAAGGAAAATTGAAGCTAATTAGCCAGAGAACGAGGGTTTTGGTTTACTAGAATCATCGACATATTGTTTCAGCTTGGTGGAAAAACAAAATTATTTTCCCCAGGATCCCATGAGTATAAATAGGGAATGAAGTAACTAGAGTAAATAGATTTGGTATAATCTCCCTACTCTAGATCTAGAAGGATCATCTAGAAAGCAAGTATTCTTGGATGCATTCAGACAGACAAGCTGACATAAATGTTATGGATCTAATTTTATTAGGACTTCCTTCATACACTGAAACTTTTTTATTTCAGTTTTTTGTTTAAGATCTTAGATCTGGAAATACATTGATTTTCCAAAGGAGCCGAATGAAACCAAAATTTCGTGTTCAGTTTTGAATTAGAGACATTAAAAATGATCAACCAACGTCAACTATATCTCCTAGCCTTCCAAGCTAACGATGCGGGTTCGATTCCTGCTACCTGCTCCATATTTCTTATACATATACATACATCATAAAATGGAATATGCATCCTTTTTGTTTTTAAGGAATAAAAATTCTTTTTTTTATGTGTAATCAAATTTTATCCGAAAAAAAGGTGAAGATTGTGAAAGAAGAAAATGGGAATGAAAAAGCGTCCATTGTCTAATGGATAGGATAAAGGTCTTCTAAACCTTTGGTATAGGTTCAAATCCTATTGGACGCGATTTCTTTTTTTTTCAACTATTCTTTTTTTTTAATGGCCATGTCAAGAAACCCATTTCTTTTCTAATGATTCAGATCAAATATATATATATATATATATATATTTCTCAACAATTAGTCTTATACTGAGACTAAGAATAAGAATGAGAAATTTTTGTTTGTTCTTGAAGTAGAAAGAACTCAATCTATCCTTGAACAGTTCCCTTCAAAAGGATTTCTACTTCTTTAGTAAATTTCTTGGTAGAAGATATAATTTCTTGGAATTTAGGTTTATTCTTTTTTAAGTAAGTACGTAACTGAACAAGAAATTTCTTTATGTACCCAATTTCTAATGGATCAAGATATCCATTCACCCCAATATAAATAGTAGCTATTTGTTCTTCTACCGCGAGAGGATCTGATTGAGATTGTTTGAGCAACTCACGTAATTATTGACCTCTTGCCAATTGAGCTAGTTCCAATTTTGATTTATTGGCTACTTGTTTCATAGCTTCAATTTGAGTCACAAATCCCACTCTGGAAATAGAAATACCCACATTAATAGCAGGTCAAATTCCAACATTGAATAGATCGGCGGATAAAATATTTGTCCATTTGTAATGGAAATTACATTAGCAGGGATATAAGCTGAAACGTCCCCAGATTGAGTCTCAACTATTGGTAAAGCAGTCATGCTTCCTTCACCTAAAGGAGAACTTGATTTAGTAGCTCTTTCCAAAAGGCATGAATGCAAATAAAAAACATCTCTCGGATAAGCTTCACGACTAGGGGGTCTTCTTAATAGAAGAGACATTTGGCGATAAGCTTGTGCTTGTTTGGAGAGATCATCATAAATTATTAAAGTATGTTGTTCATGATGCATAAAATATTCAGCTAGAGCTGCTCTTGTATAAGGTGCAAGATATTATAATGTAGTAGGTGAATCTGCTATTTCGACTACCACAATAGTGTATCCCATCGCCCCTCGCTCCTGAAAGGTAGTCACTATCTGAGCCACAGAAGATGCTTTTTGACCAATAGCTATTTAAACACATATTACATTTTGCCCCTTTTGGTTGAGAATAGTATCTGTGGCTACTGCCATTTTGCCAGTCTGCCTATCCCCAATAATTAATTCTCATTGACCACGTCCTATAGGGATCATGGAATCAATAGCAATATGTCCCGTTTGAAAAGGCTCATATACAAAGCATCTTGAAATGATACTTGGGGTAGGAGATTCAATTAAGCAAGATTTAGAAGCTCAAATTTCCCCCCTCCCATCCATAGGTTTAGCCAGAGCATTTATAACACGAGCCAAATAAGCCTCACTGACAAGTATCTGGGCAATTTTTCCTATTGCTTTTACAAAACTTCCCTCTTGTATCATCAAACCATTGCCCATTAATACAACGCCAACATTATTGGATTCCAAATTCAGAGCAATGCCTATTGTGCCCTCTTCAAATTCTACTAATTCGCTTGCCATGACTTCATCAAGACCATGAATACGAGCAATACCATCGCCTACTTGAAGTATGGTACCGGTATTCACAATCTTTACTTCTCTATTATATTGTTTGATATGTTCATGGATAATATTACTAATTTCATCGGCTTGAAGGGTTACCATTAGTGTTCTCTTTATTCTTTTTTGGAAGCAAAAAAACAAAACCTAAAGTTTCAACTAAAGCAAAAGCAGAAAGACTAATCAGTTATTTCTTCCATCGCTGTGAGGATATGAATATTAGCACTGATGATATGGAAATGTAAATCGCTATTCAAATAACTATTCAGAGTTCCTAGAGCTCCATGTAAGGCTTGCTAGAAAACTCATTGTCATACCTGATTAATCACTCTTTGTTGTTCAAAAAGGAGGGTTTCCTTTTTGTAATTTTCTAATCATTCCGAACTACCACAAGTAGCATTAATCAAATTTACTTTTTCTCGTTCTATCTCAGAGTATCCATTAATTTGATACTCATATGCTTCCATTTCCACTTTCCATAAGCGAGTTTGGGATTTTTCAAGCTGCTTAATGGCCCCTTTACACAATTCTTCCAAATTTTGAATAGTACTCAAGATCCTCTATTTTCGATCTAATAAATCATTTAATGAAAGTATGTTATCTTACTATATAATATAATTTTACGACTTCCATGATCTCTTCTTGAACCAAAAATGAATCTTTCGATTCATTTGACTCTCACACTCAATTATTTATTTTATAGACATATAGACATTTCCATATCATTTAATGTAATGAGCCTGCCCCATCTTTTCTTCATCGAAATTGATATAAGACTAGAATGTTCTATTCTAGTAAAAGGACTCTTTCGACCAAACAAAAATCTAAAATTTCAGCAAAGTTGTTTCTTTATTTAATTTGTTCTTTATTAAATTTCAAATACAAATAAATATAAAATACAAATATATATCTATAATAGAGATTTCATTTTAATATATTTAAAATAAATATTATTTGTTATTTGAAATCGAAATATTTTATTTTAATATAATTTAAATTTGTTTATGCCCTTTCTGCAAAATTCTTCATTTTTTTATACATAGGTCATCGATTTGGTATTGGATAAAAAGAGGCAAGGTGCCTATTTTTTTAATACATTTTTTTATAGTAACTAGTAAATAGTTGAAATCATTTTATCTATATGAGTGTATTATATTGGATAAATTACTAACTATTCATTTTAAAATGAAAATTATTTTGGTACTAACACTAAGATAGTGGTAGAAAGAATACCCATGTTATGCCTAGACTTCAAACAATTTGGCTTTAACCATGTTAATGGTCTCACATTATTGGTTGATAGAAAATCAAAGTTGATGTACCAATGAATCACGAAATGCTATGCTTCTTACATATATTATACTATATTATTTCTGAATGGAATTTATTCATAGGTAATTTGTCGAGATTGTCCACCTTTCTTTCTTATTTTTCATTATATTTATAAATATAATAAAAAATAAGAAGTAGAAATCTATTATATTAAAGTACTGCCGGTTGGATCCAACCTATTTTTGAAATAGACAACTTGCACACAATCCCTTTCCAAAAAAAATCAATACACCAAGCACTATACTTAGATTTATTAGATTTGTTGCTAAAATATTGGTATTAATCCTGAAACTTTCGGCGAATGGCCAATGTTCAAAAGAAAGAAAAGAATAGGTTAGATTTTTCATATGCTTCATATAATATAGATAGGACTAAGAAAGAACCAGAATTCTTTTTCTATCATCTCAGTTGTCTTTTTTTAAAAATTGATTTCTTTCTTCTTCTTTTTTATTTTTTTATTTTCCATTTTCATTATTTTTTTCTTATTTTTTAGTGAAATTTTCAATTTCGAATAAAGCAGTATTATTGTCTTAGGTTTCATGTCAATTGCGAAATATCTCCTTTGTTCTTTGTTGAAAGGCTCTCTAAAACTAAAAATTTCTGGTGTACTAAGGACAAGAAGAAAGAAAGTGAACAAATCTATGAATTCCCCATCTTTGAATCAGTCCTACCTAGGGTAGTGGTATTGTCTCAAGAAAAATAGAAAATTCTAGAAATAATTTTCTATTCTACGAGTAAAGTCTTGCTATAATTTGACGAAACAAAGGGCAAGTCTGAATTAACTTTTTCCCATTTCTACGATTACATTAAATAAAAGGATTCATAAATAAAAGTGCCAATGCCACGACCAGTCCATAAATTGTTAAAACTTCCATAAAAGCTAGACTAAGCAATAAAGTACCTCGTATTTTACCCTCTGCTTCTGGTGGCCTTGCAATACCTTCTACGGCTTAGCCTGCAGCAGTACGTTGACCAACTCTAGGTCCAATAGAAGCAAGGCCTACAGCCAATCCAGCGACAATAATGGAAGTGACAAAAATCAATGGATTCATGGTAAGTTCCTCACACTGAAAAACAAAGAAATAGTTAATAATACAATCAACCAATTGAATTATTAGAACTATTTCCATATCTTTTTTTTTTAGTTTCTACCCGCGATAGGTTTTTTTGTAAATCCATATGATGCATATAGCTCTAGTTATTGTACTTCTTTCTTTGGAACCATTCTTTCATCAATTCTTCATTTTCTACTCTATTCCATTCCCAAGTTCATCTATTTTTTCATTCAATCTACGCATAGTCACAAATGAAAGAGAAGAAAATTGTATTGGAATACATCTCTATATAAATAGAGGGGACTATAAATTGTATATAAAATAGATTATATCGAGATAAATAATATATAGGAATAATCCCCTATAATATAATAAATATCTAATATCAAATATACCTTTCTTTCTTCTATAATGTAGCTTGACCTACCACGATTATGGATCATATATACTATACAATACTATACATACATATTTGTATCTATTATGTTCCTGAACTGAGTGGATTCTCTTGAACCAGACATGAATTGAAATAAGCTAAAAAAAAGATTGTTTTGTTTGAAGACTAGCTAATGATGACCCTCCATGGATTCGCTTATATAAGCCGTGACTAAGGTTGCAAAAATAAGATCTTGAATACCACTTGTAAATAATCCAAGAAACATGAGGTATATAAGAATTAATAGAGGTACTAAAGAAAAAAGAACAATAACTACTAATTAATTAGCCAATATATTCCCAAAAAGTTGAAAACTAAGAGATAAAGGTTTTGTGAAATCTTTTAGGATATTTATTGGTAAAAGGATTGAGGTTGGTTGAATGTATTTTCTGAAATAACCCAACCCTTTTTTTGTAAGACCTGCATAAAAATATGCCACTGACATGGGTAAAGCTAAAGCAACAGTAGTATTTATATCATTCGAGGGGGCAGCTAACTCCCCATGAGCTAACTATATGACTTTCCAAGGTAAAAGGGCACCTAACCAGTTAGAAACAAAAATAAATAGGAACATAGTTCCAATAAAGGGAACCCAAGGACCATATTCTTCTCTGATTTGGGTTTTGCTCAAGTCTCGAGTAAATTCAAGGATATATTCAAAAAAATTCTGACCGTCAGTTGGAATGGTTTATGGATTCTGAACAGCTATGATGACTTAATATAATAAGATAGCAATTACGACCCAAGAAGTGATAAGTTCTTGGGCATGGATTTGCAAACCCCCTATTTGCCAATAGAAATGTTGGCCTACTTCTACACCCAATATATCATAAAACCCTTTGTGTTTTAATGGAACATGCTATAACATTCATATTGTCCTCTAACAGAAATCAAACTTAAAGAAACGGAATTATTTTGATTCAACCATCTCTTTCTGATTTCACCCATTTTAATCCATATATTTCTATTTACAGGCAATCACATAAGATCAATATCCCCAGTACTTTACTTATTTATCTCTTTTGAAAAATTCAGGTAATAGTAACCGATCCAATAAATCTATGGAATTCCCAAATCAAATAATTAATAATTAACAAATTTTTTTATTTTGAATAATAATCAAGGATTTCCTATATAGCTAGAATGACCCTCACAAATTGTGGATACTAATTTGTTGAGAATTAATCGGATTGAAGCTATAGCGCCATCGTTGGCTGGGATCGAAATATCTGTGAGATCCGGGTTACTATTTGTATCAATTAAACAATTGTTGGAATACCTAAAATGACACATTCCTAAAGAGCCATATATTATTCTTGCTAATAAAGGATGATTACAATATCAGGCAACCCCATCATATACCTGATACCACCCATATATGTTTGCAAGGTAACTAATTTTCTCTTCAACATCGCTGCATCTCTTTTTAGTTTTGGGAGACGGTTGAGTTTGCCCATATTTTGGTCTGCTCTTAAGTCTCTGAACTTATGAATTCTCATTTTCATCGTAGACCAATTTGTTAACATACCACCAAGCCATTTTTTATTAACATAATGACACCGAGCCCTTATTGCAGCCGATGCTACTGAATCCGCTACTTTATTTTTGGTACCAACGATTAAAAAGCTTTTTCTCTACTTGCTGCATCGAAAACTAAATCACAGGCTTCTGATAAAAAATGAGCAGTTCTACTAAGGTTTGTAATATGAATACCTTTATGCTTTCCAGAGATATAAGGGGCCATTCTAGGATTCCATTTCCTAGTATCATGACCAAAATGAACCCCCGCTTCCGTCATCTCTGGCAAATCGATGTTCCAATATCTTCTTGGCATTTTCCCCCAATTCCCTCTTTGTTTTTATTTTTTACAAAGAGATGAGATACCCTGAAAAAAGAAATAATAATAATTGTTCTAAGGGAACCTTATACCGAGGATTGTGCGTCAATACAATACGCGGTCCGAACCATTAATTTCTTTTAATTACTTATTTTTTTATTACAAAATCAATAGACCAGAGAAAAATTAAAGGAGAGAAAAGTGAATCTCCTTTTAGGAATCATTAAATCCTGTAAATGATTGTTCTAATGTCTCATGTAAATTGTTTGGGAGGCAAGAATAAAATAATTCTTTGTGGTGTAACAAAATATCTCTCATTTCTAATGAGAATAGATTATTCTTTTTGATTTCCAAATGAATATTTTTTTCTTGTCTTGAATGGTGCACTAATTTTTTAAATCTAGTACCAACAGGTATAATCCCCCCAGAACAACGTTCTCTTTCAGGCCTTTCAACCAATCAATATGATTTTGTAGAGAAGATTTTGCTAAAACCTGAGCAGTTTCTTGAAAACTCACTTCGAATATGAAACTTTGAGTATTTAGAGATGCCTTCATTATTCCCAATAAGATTGCCCGATAATAAATCACTTCATCCAAAGCATGTTCTGCATGTTCCGCTCGCAATAATCCGATGAATTCTCCAAGTGAAAAAACATTAGACATTCCATTTTCTAAAACCAACACTTTTGTTGTTACTTGATGTACAATAATTTCTATATGTCTATTATGGATCTGTACCCCCTGGGATTGATAAACCTTTTGAATCCTATTAAGCAAAGAGATATGACTTTGAGCTATGGTTAGCTCAGCCTCAATCAAGAATCCCCAAGGTATTCTGAGAATTCTTGGTATACATTTGTTCCAACTCCCAACTCTCATTTCCAGGTTCATCGATATGGAATCAACTGAATGCACTTCTAAGACTTGTTCCACTTTTGGAAGACCCGGCGTTATGTCACCAGATCTCAATTTTTCATAGTTAAATGTAACTAATGTATCTCCTCCATAAAGGATTTTCCCATAACTAAGAAATCAATGTGAATAATTAGAATTTGACCAGATTTTGTTATGTTTGGTCCGTATTTGAATAGACATACATTTTCACAAAAAAATTATCCAAGGCTAATTATTGTAGATGTCTCTTCACAATAATTGTGATGGAGAAAGCACCAATTCAAAGGGAATGGATTCAAGAGGATGTTACTGCATGGATCAAGACTATAAATCCTCCTATTTTCATCTATTAAATAGTATTGAAGTACTTCAAGTTCTTGGAAAGTCGTTTAAAATGAAAATTCTCAAGTAGCAAAAATTTCTTTAACAAAATCTGATTATGAGTTATTAAATGGTAAGATGAATAAAAATTTGCTATTTTAGGTACAATAGTACCTAAGGAACCTAGAAAATCCATAATTGGAATTATGGCATCTGATTCTTTTGTTACATTGTTATATTTCGAACCGTTGAATGGACCAGTTTGAGAACAATTGGATGATGACAAAATTAGCAAAGATTGACATTCCTTATTTTGATTCAACAAGGTACCCATACCGATAGTTCCTTGATGTTGGGTAAGTAATTGAATCTTCGACTTGGAAGAAAAAGGATTGATATTGATGCAATTTAATCCATTATTAGGAATCCACCTCGAACCTACCGTATCATTCCTTTTTCTGGTATACAAAATAGTGGACTTGATTAAGTCAATTCTTATGAAATCACGAATCAGATCATTTGCCCTTACCTCAACAAAGGAAGCATCCACCTCTTCTGTGGAACTATTTTTTTCTTGGTCCCAATTTAATACTAAGCAAGTCCAAGCTAATTGAATACTTGTGTGAGAAATTCTCCGAATTGACTTGCCATTTCCATAAATGATATAATTTACGACCCTAAGTTGGACATGATTCTTTTCCTCAAAGAGTTCCTGAGGGAAAAGTGTTGCTAAATTTATCCCATCAGCTACTTCATATGTGACTACAATCTGAACTGAAACAAAATACTTTTTCTTAGTGGGTGTGATTCGTTGAACATAGATCCAATTTTTCCTTTTTTTTTTTGATTCCTTAAAATTTTTCTTTCCTCTTCTTGGTGGTATCAAAATGGCACGGTGCTTGGATATCTTATCTGTCTCTCCAGGAAAATGGATATTTCCAGAAAAGATTTTCAGTTCAATACTTTTTTTTCTCTACACCCATAGTAATCCGCCTACTCAACTTCTTGTATTTAAGGCGAGTCATGTATCTACTCCAATGAGACTATTGTTCCAGACCATTATCGATGAAGATCCAGGAAAGATATGCACTTCTTTGGGAATGAAAAAAAATTGATCTATTTTGATTTGTATTTTTCAGACTAAATTCTTTGGTTCCTCGATACTCAATCAAATCCTCTTTTTTTACAATTGAATCTACCTCTACAGTCCCATATTTAGTAATTCCTGAACTACTTCTTCTATATATTGAATCATTGAAATAAGCAAGAATACTATTTCTATGTAAGATACCATTTATGGGTATTTCAATCAAAATAACAAAATAGGGTATTAGTTCTTTCTCTCGGCCTTGATTATATTATAATGGGATGATGAATCTATTTCTTCATCTTTTCGCCAAGAAATCTAAATTTTGTTAAAGAATAAAAGGATATATGAAATTCTAATGACCCTTGGATGTGATTCGATTGGGTATTGAATGTTCAATAATTTCTTTTTTTTTACCAGAAGTATCAAACAATTTATGCCTTACTCGATAATTAGTTATTGAGAGATCAAAAATATATTTTTCTTTGACAGAAAAAGAATGAAAATTCATTTGATCTTGATCCTTGTGGAGTGAAAAAGACACTATACAGGATCTACATAGACCTCCTGCTACTATCCATAAATGACTTGTTTTTGGTAATAAATGAACATTACCATATGGGTATTCAGGTGCATGGTAGACATGGGCATTCCAATGCATTTCTCCCTCTGATTTAGAATAATTATGTTTTCGGACCCTCTCTTTAAAATGAAAAGTGGATGCCTCGACACGAATCTCGGCAATCACTTGTTCTGATTCCACATATTGACCATTTTGAACTAAAATCAAACCTTTTGGTGGAATATTCACATTATGTATAATATCCCGACCCTCAATAGTTACATACACATCTATAGAACACAAAAAAGCAGGATGTCCATGACGGGTACGTGTGGGATGAACCAATTCCTCATTGAATTTTATTTTTCCACTAGAAGGAACTCACACATGTTCAGTAGTACCACCTATAAATACTCCACTGGTATGAAAATTTCTTAATGTTAGTTGAGTCTCTGGTTTCCCAATTGATTGACCCGCAATAATACCTACGACTTCTCCCAATTCAACAAGATCACCATGAGTGGGACTCTAACCGTAACATAATTGATAGATCCAAGATGTACTTTTACAAGTAAAAGGGGTTCGAATATATATCAGTTGTGCTCGGAAAATTATCAAGCGATTGACAAGTCCAATCCCAACCTCTTGATTTCAAACTGCAATGCATCATGGACCCATATATATATCATCTACTAATACACGACCAATTAGTGTTTGGACAAAATTTTTTTCCATCATCCTCCCTTTTCGAGGACTCATGAAAATACTTTGGATAGTACCACAATTTGTTCTACATACAATAATGTGTTGAACTACTTCAACAAGTCTATGTGTGAGGTATCTAGCATTTGATGTTCATACAATAGTATCTACAACACCATTGCAGGCTCCGTTGCAAGAAATTATATGTTCCATCAAAGAAAGTCCCTCACGTAGATTGCTTTGAATGGGTAGATCAATCATTTGTCCTTGAGGATCCAACATTAATCCTCTCATACCCACCAAATGGTGTACCTAAGATACATTTCCTCGAGCTCCCGAAAGGGACATTAAATAGACTGGATTAGAAGGATCAGTCATCCAAAAATTAGGATTCATTTCTTGTCTCAAATATTCACTTGTAGCATACCATATCTCAATGGATTGACGTAATTTTTCTACCTCATGTACGTCCGCATAATGATAGTATTTTTCCAAAAAAAAACTTTGTTGTTCAATGTCTTGGACTAACCATTCCTTAGAAGGTATTGTTAAAAGATCATTAATTCCTAATGAAATAGACATAGTAGTGGCTTATTGAAAACCCAAAGTCTTCGATTGATCTAGGATATGTGATGTATATGCCATTCTGAAATGATCTATTAATATGCTAATAAGTTGTTTCATAGCAGTTCCATCTATCACTTTATTGTGAAAGACTAGATCAGCCTGTTCTGTCATAAATACCCCCATATTATGCTTAATAGGATTCCACAACGGACCTGAGTCAATGATTCGAAAACTTCCTTCCCTTAATCTTAATTCACATAGAAATTTGGGAATTCTGATACCGGTGAAACTGGAGAGAACTGAATTCCCCAACACGGATATCAACTAGTCAAATTCCTTAGTTTAGATAGCATATGAGTAGGCCCGAGAAAACCCTTGTACAGCTTCTTCCATTTCTCAATAAAAAGAAATATGACCAATGGTGTTTTGAATGTATATACAATGAATTTCTTTTTTACACTTCTTACAATTAGATAGTTCGTATAAATCTCTTTATAAATACTCAAAGATTCATATTGAATTTTGATAGGAACTTCTCTTGAGCCAATGACACAATGATCTAGTTTCCACCAGAGCCACAAAGGACTATCTAAATCAATTTGTTTTTGCCGATAAGCTCCAAGTGCATCATAGGAACTACAACAATACATCGCTTTCATATACTTATACTTATTCTTATTATTGTTAACTATTTTGTTTTGAGAATTTCTGCAATTATATGTATTATACCTATTTCCACAAATACCTCGACGATTCCCAATCGTTAATACATAGAGTTTGATAAGCATATCTTGAGTTGGTACGGAAATGGGATCTCCAATAGCTGGAGACAAGAGATTCATATGAGAAAACATAAGTAAAGGAGCCTCCGCTTGAGCTTCCAAAGATAAAGGTACATAAACAGCCATTTGATCCCCATCAAAGTATGCATTGAAGCCTCTACAAACTAATGGGAGTAAACAAATAGCATGCTCCTCCACTAAAATGGGTTGGAAGGCCTGTATACCCAATCTATGCAAGGTCGGTGCTCTATTCAACAATATAGGATGTCCCCGCATAACTTCTTGAAGTATTTCCCATACAATGGGTTCTTTTTCCCGAATTTGACTTTTAGCAATCCCTATGTTAGAAGCAACATGTTGTCTAATTAAATCATGAATTACAAATGTTTGGAAAAACTCTATTGCTATTTCATGAGGTAATCCACTTTGATGTAATGAAGGCGATGGACCCACGACAATGACAGAACGCCCTGAATAATTGACCCATTTGCCAAGTAGAGTCTCATGAAATCTTCCCTCTCTTCCTTCAATTACATCAAAAAATGACTTGTAAACTTTATTATGACCATCTTTCATCGGTTGTCCATGAATCCCATTATCAAGAAGTGTATCTACTACTTCTTGTACCAATTTCTCCTGACACATCACTAATCACCTGGCGTAGATCTACTTGTTGCTAATAGATTGGTAAGAGTATTGTTCCAATAGATAACTCTTCTATAGAGTTCATTAATATCCATTTTGGTTCTACATTTGTTCGAATAAAATGTTTAGCTAATTCCATGCATTTAACCAAAAAATCCTTTCTTCTTTGAATTTTTCTATCTTCCCATTCATTTCCAGTTCCAATTGCCTCCTTGTCTCTTAATTCCTTCCATTCTACAAATGAATTATCTGTAATAATTTGCAAATCCAAATCTACTAATTGTTCTCTGATAGCACTTGCTCCCGTCGCGTTTTCTCAATTTCAAAATGTCTCAAAGCTTTGGGTAGTAAAAAAAAGTGGAATGTGTATTTCCAGGACTGGATTTCATATTTTAATGAACCTTGTAACCGGAAGAAAGTTGGTTTTATAGATATGGGCCTAGCAAAAGAAAAAATTGAGATAGGTTTCTATAGGATTGGATTCCCCCCTTAAAAATTTGATGTGAAGGTTTCCTCTCATCCGGCTCAAGTAGTTATAGCAAACAAAGAAAAAGAAAGAGGGGTGAAATTTTGTTCAATAAAACCCTACAAAGGCTAAAGGCTACTCCTTACTCAAGTTCCTAGTGAGGACTAATCTTTCATTAATTCATTCTTGTTTTGACTTTCTGAATTACTTAAATTCAATTTAAAATTCATTTACAGCAAAAAAGGAAATGTGAAATTATTGAGTAGTCTACTTCCCTTCAAATACTAAATCCACTTAAACTTTTAAAGTTAATACTTTGGGACTCATAAGGGATTTACTTGTCTATATATCATCCCATTTGATCTTTTATGTCCCTACTCACCTCGATGGTGCTTATGCCATTAAGTCCCTTGAAGTGTATATGCGATAGATAAACTTTTGTAACCATGCCATAGTTACTTGCTTGAACAGAATCTCTTTCTAAAAGAAATGGAATGGCTAATTCCATGAAAAGTATTTCTTTTTCACGAGGTAAAATTAGTAATTCCATTCCTATTTATTGGTTAGGGAATCAACCATGGATCAGTTCCCTTTTTTGGAAGTATTGAGTACACGCAACATTTTGAGCTTCATGTTAGTCCTTCTAAGACACATGCCAGAGTAGGGACATCCCAATCAGATTGAATGGGATGATAGTTTCTCAGTTTGAATATGTAAAATGCAAATTTTGATCAAATCACACATCACAATATACTAGGCCTTCTAATTCCTTAAGGGATTTATCTAAAAGATTTGCGATATAACTAGGAAGACGTTTCAAATACCACACTTGAGTCATTGGACATGCAAGTTTGATGTATCCCATTTGATATCTTTGTATCCGAGAATTAACAAACTCCACCCCACATTATTCATAGAACTTCGGGTCTTCATTTTTAGCCTTGATCGCTTGATAATTTTCACAAGCACAAATTCCACTTTTTAAAGGTCCAGAGATTCTTTCAAAAAAACAATCCATCCTTTTCCAGTTTATTGGTTTTGTAATGAAAAGTATAGGGTTTTGTCACCTCCCCAACCACCTCTCCATTAGGTAGGATTTTCTTGGCCCATGCCTTTATTTGTTGGGGAGAAACTGGTCCAATTCAACGTTGTTGATGTTTATACTGGTCGATCATAGAATAGAAATTCAGATTCATTCTGATCAAGCTTCCTTCCTATTAATATGGAAGTTCTTCTCAGATACGAGGAAATGATTTAGTTCCAAAGACAAAGATCATAATTCTCAAATGAGCAATCGAAAAGATTCTGGGGCATCCTCAAGGTTAGGTACTGTTCCTCCAATAATTGTAGTACCATGTACCTCTTGACGAGCTCTGATATTATTAGATTTATAAGTAAGCATCTCTTGTAAAATATGAGCAACACCAAATCCCTCTAGAGCCCAAACTTCTATTTCTCCTACTCATTGTCCCCCTTGCCTGGCCCTTCCTCTAAAGGGTTGTTGTGTAACAAGTGCGTAATGTCTGCTGGAACATCCATGGATTTTATCATCAACTTGATGGATTAATTTCAGGATATAAGGTTTTCCTATTAGAACAGGTTATTCAAAAGGATCTCCTATTCTTCCATCAAATATTCTACTTTTTCCCCGATACTCAGGTTCAAATACCCATGGATTTTTTGTTTGCTTACTGGCTGAATATAATTTAGAAAAGAGTAGTTTTCTCAAAGCCCCTTGCTCATATCTCTCATCAAAAGGTGCTATTCTATAATGTCTCTTTAGGAGGTCCCCCACTAACCCAAGCAAACATTCAAATCTGTCCCACATTCATTCATGAAGGTACTCCTAATGGGTTGAAAGCCATATCAACGGCTATTCCATCTTGCAAATAGGGCATATCTTGTCTAGGAAAAATTTTGGAAATGATACCTTTATTCCCATGTCTTCCAGCTACTTTATCACCTACTTTGATTTCATGTTTCTGTAAAATAGATATATGAATCATCTCTGGATTATAACTGGAATGACCCTTTTTCTGAATCCATCTCACATCAATAACTCGATCCCTTCCACCTATAGGTAGTTTTAGAGAAGTTTCTTTTGTAGTGGATACCTGAATGCCAAGTATGGCTCATAATAATCTATCTTCGGGGGCATACGATGATTTGTTCACTGCCTAAGGTGTTAATTTACCTACTAAAATATCACCTATTTCTATCCACAATCCAAGCATCACAATTCCATTTCTGTCTAAATTGTGGAGTAAATGAGCCTCTAAATGTGGTATTTCCTTAGTGATTCTTTTAGGGCCTGACTTGTCACATGCGTCTGAATTTTATATTTACAAATGTAAAAGGAAGTATAAATATCTTCATATACCAGACATTCACTAATTAGTATTGCATCTGCAAAATTATAGCCTTCCCATGGCATATGAGCTACTAATACATTTTTGCCGAAAGAGAGTTCCCCACCAACTGTAGCCGCACTGTCTGCTAAAATTTGTCCCTTTTTAATGCATTTACCCAGTGCAACCTGAGGTTTTTGATGCATACAAATATTTTTGTTAGACCATTGATACATAACTAATGGAATGCTCATAGTGTCCCCATTACTTGAGAAAATGATCTTGTGGGTATCAGTATAACCAATCTTTCCCTCCTGTTCAGCTATAGCTGAAACCCTAGAATCTAGAGCTATTTGGCCTTCCAGTCAAGTTCCAACAATGCACTTCTGGGATCAAGAAAGTGGAACTGCTTGATGTTGCATATTAGAAGTCATTAAACCTCAATTTACGTCATTATGCTCAATACAAGGAATGAGAGAAGCTCCAATAGAAAAATATTGGAAGGGAAAAATGCTTCTAAGATGAATCTATTCCCATGAGATGGTCATAAATTCTTGACGATATCAGGCTGGAACAACTTGTTCTTCTTGAATACCTTGGTTCAAGGCCAAAAAATTTCCTGCTGCTACCATATAATATTCATCTCTACTTGATGATAAATAAATCATCTGTGCATTTTTTGATCGCTCAAATATTTCATAAAAAGGACTCTCTATAGATCCCTAATGACCAATCCTCACATGAATAGCTAAGGATCCAATAAGTCCAACATTGATTCCTTTGGACGTATCAATTGGACAAATACATCCATAGTGACTAAGATGAATATCCCATATCCGAAAACTAGTAGTTCGCCCTGTCAACCCCCCAGGGCCTAAAAAACTCAACCTCTGCCCATGAACAATTTGGGTTAATGGATTAGTTCAATCCAAAACTTGAGATAAAGGTTGTAAGCAGAAAAATGATTCATAAATGGTTGTTAATGAAGTTGAAGTTACCAAATTTTGGGGAGTCGGTATCAATTTATGTTTGATTGATCCACATATAGTTCCTCGAACCACATTTTATAAATGAACAAGAGCCAATCCAAATTGATCCTGTGACAGATCTGCTATAGAATGAATATGTTTCTTTTTCAAGTGATTCATATCGTCAAGTGTACCCATTCCAAATTTCCTTTCAATCAAATGATTCGCAGTAGCCAATACATCTCATGGTAACAAAAATGTATTATTTTGAGGTATATCAAGATTTAGTTTCCAGTTCATATTTCATCAACCAATCCTTCCTAATTCACATCTTTGTTGAAAAAATTTCTGTTGTAATTCCTTACATAGGGACTCAGAAAATATCGGATCCCCACCTACACAAGCAAATTGTTGGTAAAACTCTAAAATAGCACTTTGTTTTGACCCAATCTTTTTTTTTCCTTATCATTCAGGAAAGACAAGAAAATTTCAAGGTAACAAATATTATCTAGAATTTCTCTTAGATTCAAACCAATAGCCGATGATAGAACTAGAATAGATATTTTTTGTTTCCTAATCACACGGGCCCATATCCTTGCTTTTCTATCAATTTCAAATTCTAATCTTCCTCCCCAATATGATATTATAGTACTAGTATAAATAGAAATTCTGTTATGGTCTAATTTTGAATGATAATAAACACCAAGACTTTGTAATATTTGATTGATCACAATTGTATATATTCCATTTACTATAGATGTTCCCAGCGAATTCATTAAAGGAATGGTTCCAATAAAAATGGTTTGTTCTTGCATAGCTCTACTGGTTTTCCAAATTAATCCCACGGGTACATATAATTCAGAAGAATATGCGAGTGATTCATACACAGCATCTCTTTCTTTTTATCAAGGGTTCTACCAATTGATATGTTTCCACAAACAATTGAAATTCAATTTCTTGATCTCTATCTTCAATTTTGGAAAACTTATGAAGTTCTTCTGTCAAGCCTTGACTAATGAACCTACAAAATTCCTCAAATTGGATCTGATTAAATCTAGGCATTGTACACATTTCCCCATTTCAATCTCAGAGCATTTTAATCTTAAATATCCTCTTTATTGAAAAATCCCCCACTCTTCATCAAACTATACAAATCGATCTAGAAATGATGGAATGTATATTTTGTTTACTGAATCACAAAAAAATTTTAGGCAACCCCCATACATGTCTTTTGTTCATATGTATCAAGTGAGAGGAGATGAAGGAATGAAGAATATTTTTGACAGGTACAAGTAGAAATGAGTTGATAAAATATTACTGGGGAAAAACCCTGCCACTTACATTACAGACACTTATAGAGTCTTGTATAGAATATCAAAATGGATCTCTACCTATTATGTATGATATTATGATCAAATTGGGTAGCAAAAAATAAATGGATTCAGAATTTAAATTAAATTTAAATGCACTTCCACTTTTTATGATTTTGAATGCAATAAAGACAAAATAATTGGTTAATGTTCAAAAACAATTCACAGATTCTTTTTTTATAGTAAAAAGTATAGAATACAATTGAGGAATAGAATAATATTTAGTAGGTGTATGGCGATCTGATATAGTTATCTAGCAATCTTCATATTGTATCCTTTTATTGTAGTTTTATTTTGGCAACCTAAATATGGAGCAGGTCACACTATATCATAATTCCTATTTTTTATTCAATATATCCAATGAAAAAGCACAACGGTTTTCTACTTTCTACTTTTCTACTGGGATATGAGCATAAGAGGAAGACCCCACTCAATACAATAAATATCTGTGTAATAATTTCTATTCTGGGGTTTACATAGACACATATATTTTGTTATAATGGAAATGGAAAATAATTTATTATTCAAAATAATTTAATTTATACCGATTAGTCATAAATCGATTTGCTTTTCTTATGGCATTTTGCTTTTCTTATGCCATTAAGGGAACATAGTTTGTCCTAAATTTTGCAGTTGTGAACGTAAATTCATTTTTTTCTTTTCTTCTCTATTAAAAAAAGGGAAAGGAAATTTTTTTTAAGTAGGATGTATATTTTAAGATACAATCAATTGAAGAGAATAATCTAAATGGGATTCAATAAAAATGATATAGGGATGGATTAATTTAGGGATATAATGGGATTCAAGATCCAACTATAAAATATAAAAAGGAGGTTTTTAGTAATTTCATAATTTCTAAAAGAATTATTAGTAACAGAATATGGAAAATACTTTTATCCATTTTTGATCAGATTTGGCAGCATGGCCAAGTGGTAAGGCGGGGGATTGCAAATTCTTTATCCCCAGTTCAAATCTAGGTATTGTCTAATAAACTCAACAAAAGACTTGAGATTTCATATCCTGTTGATTGTTCGATGAATTCTTGACCCACAAAAGTAGGGAGAAAGGGCTGGGCCCATTGATACTGGGGATACTGGATTTTTATGATATGTAGGTAAATTCTTTATCTATTAAAGACTGTCAATTTTTTCGGTGGTTCTGTACATATCCCAAACCAGTATCAATAGAGATGAAACAACTTCCACTTATTAATGATTATTTCATGCCATTTTGTTCCTAAATAAAATGGAATCAAATAAATAAATAGTGAGACTCAATTTGGGGATTTAGAACTATTAAAGTAATAGGTGGGAAATCCTATAAACTAAAGGACTCCCCATTTTTTTTTCTTCTAGGATTTAAGAAAGCATTATACGAAAGACTATCCAAAACTTCATAATTATCTTACACTACCTTAGTATAGGTAGTGTTTATTGACTCTATCTGGAATTAGATTGGATAGATGATAATCTAATGGGAAATCAATTTAGAAGTTGTGGAAAGGACAGAAAATATTTTATATCGAGACTCACTAGAAGTTCTAAGTGCTCAGATATTCAAATAGGGTGGCTATGTCACCTTTTATTTTATTCTTTAGAGATAGCCTTAAGGCAAAATCCTTATCCTTTTTTGTTTTGACTATACACCATTAATTTTACTGTAATTATTGATCAATAAAATAATTCCTTCATAGAGATAGGAGGTATAATTCGACATGGATATAGTAAGTCTCGCTTGGGTTGCTTGAATGGTAGTCTTTTCATTTTTCCCTTTCACTTGTAGTATGGGGAAGGAGGGCTCTAGGGTATAATTGATTACTCCATTTGGTAATCAAATTGTATTAATTCTTTACTTTAATTGATCATTTTTCAAACCCTTAGCTCTTTCAAAATTATATTGAATTACAATAAAAAAAATACAATAATGAATAATAATCATTCAATCAAATAATGAATGATTACCATAGTTGTATTTCGAGACTCAAATCTACACATAATAGGAAATTTTTTTCCAACGAAATTTTTCCTAAATATTCTATTTTGATGCACCAATTCTTAGTTCTTAATAGAATAATGGATATTAAATGAGAAAAAGCAATCCCTATTGCTTTTTCTTATTTTTGTTTTCCTCCTTTCTTTATTTTTTTACTATTCTTAAGAAAAAGTTGTTCTACTATTATGACGATATATACTTGCTATTGGAAACGGCTAGAGATTCGATTATCAAAAGAGGTCTTACATAAGAAAATAGGAGTTTCCTTGTGTTCTACTCCTTTTCCAACCCTAAAGAAGTTAGTTACCATAGAACTCCGTGGATTATTTGTTAATAATTCAATCGATGACTTCTTGTATTGAGTTGGGAATCCGAAAATATTCCTCTTCCTTCATTTCATTTTTTTATAGTATATAGTCATACTATTCTTGATTATTTTGAATGAAAAGAAACCTAGGAATTAGAAGAGTTGAGTTAGGTTTTGATTATTTTTTTTGGATTAATCGAAATCCGTACAAATTGATCTATTGAAGAAAACAAAATAAAATAGAAAAGGCTATTCAAATTTATAGATGTACATCTAATATATGAGATATATATTATCCTACGATCTATATAAAGCCTATATCTATATACAATACAACTTTAACTAAAAATACTATACAAACAACTATAGAATAGAAGATAGTATGGTAGAAAGAACTAGAATAATATTCTAGTTCTTTCTACCATACTATCTCACATAGTATCTCAGATACTTCTGATTCCACCCCTAATCATTTAAGACTTGGAGTTTGAATCCCTTTCTTTCATTTCTTCAATCATTGATAAGAACTAATAATTCAACTTTCAGTCAAATTAATCATTTTGACTGACTATTTTTACGTAGATGATAAGTAAAAAAGTAGTAGGAACTAGAATAAATAGTGCAGTAGCAATAAATGCAAGAATATTGACTTCCATAATCTCATTGTTTTTTGTTTCACAATAATGCGGGATCTAATCCCATAGAAATGAGAAATTGTAATTCCTGTAAATTCATTGGGATGAATTGAATCTTGATGATACTGAATTGGATCAATATTATGAATAATAATATTTGATGTATCAAATTGATTCATCGTCAAGAATTGAATAGTATAACATAACACAGGAAAATTTTTATCCATAAAAAATAAAAAATGGGATTCCTGATCCAATAAGGAAATCCTGTTGAATTTTTTTTATGTATGTACGCCAACTTTAATCCAAAATCAAAAGGAGGATACTCAAAAAATAAAAGACCAAAGAAGATCCTTTTATTTATTTTTTGAGTACATTTGTTGGAATATTAAACTTTTATAGTTAACTTTAACTCACACTTTTCCATCTCGCTTTTATTCTTTGGGATATGTGTATAACTAGTAGAATAGCAGTCATATGGTATTTTATATTTTATATGGTAATTGTATGTAAAAGTGTAAAAAAAACGGTAGGTGATAGGTTATAGAAAAAAGTTTAAGACAAAAAATTCAATGGGAAATTAGAATGAAAATGAAATATATTATTTCCAACTAGTAATGGAGAAAACACAAAGAAAGTCAGATCTAAGCTAGAAAAAGTGTGATTTAACCCAAAAAATAATTTGTCGAGATAATTATGGTAAGTATATTCTCTATCGTACAATAAATTAATTCAATTTGTGTATGTACTCTACTATGCTAAAAATATCAGCATTCTATTACACTTATTGATCAAGAACAATCAAAAAAGAAAGTCAAACATGTATCTCTTACCATACTTAATTTAATATTAATACTACCACTTGTACCTACTCATGTCTCTCCCCAATCAATGGATACTACGGGAAGAAATGGAAATTTTCGTATTTGTTTGATGATAAAAAAAAAGAAATAAAGATATGAGGGAATTATATTTTGATGCATTTCTTATTTTTCTTTTCACATAAAATAGAGAGATGATGGTCCTAGTTCTGGACTGACGGGTCTCAAACTCGCAGCTTCCGCCTTGACAAGGCAGTGCTCTGACCGATTGAATTACCATCCCGGTGAGGTCTATGATGACATACATTTTCTTAATGCTTAAGGATCATCAATCTAGATCATTAGAAAGATCAAAATGGATGAGAAAAACGTATGCATAGAGCAAAAAAAAGGACTCTTTCTCTTTATTTCTATGTATTGGTCTATGTATTGGACACTTCTGAAGGTTATATCATACTCGTGGGATGATGAATTTTTGGGCCGAGTTGGATTTGAACTAGTGTAGACATATCACCAACAAATTTACAGTCCATCCCCATTAGCCGCTCAGGCATCGACCTAGGAATAATTAATTCTAGGCTTATTGATAATCTAATCCATGATCAACTTCCTTTTGTGGTACCATAGCCCTAGGGGAAGTTGAATCCCCGCTGCCTCCTTGAAAGAGAGATGTCCTAAACCACTAGATGATAGGGGCATATCAGCCCGACCACCATCATACTACCATGATTGTATGAACATTTTTTTGGAATTGTCAATATAATCTAATGTAATGACTAGATCCGAATCTGAAGAGTCTTTCCTATTTTTAGGATGATACTATAGTAAGAGTAAGAATTTTCTTTTTTATATTCAAAAAATTCAGTTCAGGGTATGAATCGAATTCCATCATCACATGATTCAATAAGAATATCTTGCATTTTTTAATGTTGATGTTAGATTGGTACACGTATCGATCAAGCCAATCTTATTCTGATTGATTACAAGTGATATCAGTCTTCAAACAATGACTTTGCTTTGCTGAGCTCCCCTCTTTCCCAGAAAGATTCCTGGTAGGCTATATGGACCGAAAGGTGCTTGCGAATATGCGTACGAGCATCCAAATCCATGAGATACCGACCCTTCCTTTTACCTCAATTCCAAGCACATAGTAGGTGGGGAATTCACTACATTTATTTTATTTATTTAATTAAATATCATTTATTTATTTAAATACAATTCTATTAAATAATAATATTAAATATTAATACCCAATTACCAATTACTACTAGGCAACTCTCATTTTTTTCTTTGCATGAGTATCTATATATGTACATATGTAGATATATGCAGTAAACTCATAATTGAAGATGGCTAATTCATGAATTAAAAAAGAATAGGCCCTTTTAACTTAGTGGTAGAGTAACGCCATGATAAGACGCAAGTCATCGGTTCAAATTCGATAAAGGGCATTTTCCACTAAACTCAAGCTTAATCTTTAATCTTTGTTTTTCTGCAGAGAATAGAAGTTGATACCTCTAAAAACAAGTAAAAGGGTAACTCTATATTATTATAATCAATTCTTATTATTGAAAGCTATAGTTACAAAGTTGAACAATTAGTAATTAATAATTGTACTGAGTATATCCTATAGTAACATAGTAGTCCTCTTCATGTCTCATTATTCAAATTATCTTGGGACATAAAAATTATTCTAGATATCCAATCTTGATTATACTAAAGTATTCCTAATTGTTCCTATCAAACTCGCTGTAGAATTTTCAATCAAAAAAAGTAAGTGAACCTGACCCATTGAATCATGACTATATCAGCTATTCTGATATTTAAATTCGATATACATTAAATTGTAGAAGCAAATTTTATTTATTTCTTTTTCCTTGGACCACGCAAAAATTTGTTAATATTTTTCCGATTTTATTTTTTTTGTTACTGGATGCTCTTCCATAAGAAAAAATCATTATTCTTTTCCGCTACAGATAAATATTTTGAAAATCTCTTTTGCAATATTTTTATTTGATTCCAAAAATATATATTCTATTTTTTTTATTGCAAAAATGCAATAGCGAACAAATGTAAGAAGAGAAAAGGGCTTTCATTTCCATTCTACTATTATTTAATATTAATATTAAATTTAGGGGCAAGGAAAAAATAAGGAATTTTCTTTTTATGCCCCTTACTTAAAAGATTTACTCGATGATATGGGTCATAGGACAATTTGAGGTTCAAATTCATATTTTTATTAACTTATTTAATTAAGTTAAGACTAGGATAAGAATGGAAATGGTAAGGTCTAATCGAATTGAACTCATGGATTTACCTAGGTTGCTATGTGTTCCAATAGAAAAGAAGAATTTGTATCTTCGAAACCTATCATAAAAGGCATTGAACAAGGAATTGCCCATAGATAATCGAACTGTTGTATGCCCCAAAAATGATATGAGGTGTTCATAAACGGTTGAAGTAATTGAATAGGAGGATCACTATGACTATAGCCCTTTGTAGATTTTTCAAAGAAGAAAAGGATTTATTTGATATTATGGATGGTTGGTTACAGAGGGACCATTTCATTTTTGCTTGTGCTTATTTCTTTTCTTTTATTTTTATTCGATATTATTTAACTAGGTATGCCTTTTCTTTTATTTTTATTCAAGTTGAGAATTTGCATTGAGAGTAATTATTTAGAGTTCTTTGTCATGTAGAGTTTTGCAGCAAGCTCTTAATAAAAAGTTTATGATAGAGCTGAATATCTAATTGGCTTATTGGATCATTGGTTGTATTATGCTAAAGATTCAAATCTTCAAACCTGTTCATGAGCTGAATGTTTGACTGGAGATATAGATTCTGGCCTTCTACCAAAATTGGATGCCTAGTTTGCAACCGGATGCCTGACTGAAACTCCAATTTTGATTTGCCATTAAAATTGTACAATTGGTTGAGAATTAGATGACTAACTAGGCAATCTCCTAGTTTTGGTCGACTAGAATTGGTTAATCGATTGTCTGAAGTGGTCGACTAGTTCAGATTGTCTACATGAACAATGACTACTTTTTTGACCATTAGAGCCAACCAAGTGGTAGGATTGCACACCCAATAGCTAGATTCGACCTATAAAGTATAAATAGAGTGGAAAGAGCTTCTATAAATAGTTTTATAAATTCTAAATCTTTGTAAAAAATGTGATCAAAGTCCTTTTAGCTCTCTAGCCATCAAAGTGCTCTAAACCTTTAAATCTCAAGTAAATTTTCATTTCCCTTTCACTTAATCATGAGAGAACTTTGTGTAAGCTCAAATTATATAGTATTATTTCAAAATTCCTTGTGCTTATTTCACTTTAGGAGGTTGGTTTATAGGTACAACTTTCATAACTTTGTGGTATACCCATGGATTGGCCAGTTCCTATTTGGAAGGTTGTAATTTCTTAACCACTGTAGTTTCTACTCATGTGAATAGTTTAGTGCACTCTCTATTGCTACTATGGGGTCCTGTGAGGCACAAGGAGATTTTACTCATTGGTGTCAATTAGGCAGCCTATGGACTTTTGATGCTCTCCATGGTGTTTTCAGACTAGTAGGTTTCATGTTACATCAATTTGAACTTGCTCGATCTGTTCAATTATGACCTTATAATGCAATAGCATTCTTTGCTCCAATTGCTATTTTTGTTTTTGTATTCCTGATTTATCCACTAGGTCAATCTGGTTGGTTCTTTGCACCCAGTTTTGGTATAGCAGCTATATTTCGATTCATCCTCTTTTTCCAAAGGCTTCATAATTGTACATTGAACCCATTTCATATGATGGGAGTTTCCAGACTATTAGGTGCCACTTTGCTATGCGCTATTCATGGCACTACTGTAGAAAATACTTTGTTCGAAGATGGTGATGGTGCAATTACATTCCATGCTTTTAACCCAACTCAAGCTGAAGAGACTTATTCAATGGTGACTGCTAACCGCTTTTGGTCCCAAATATTTGGGGTTGCTTTTTCCAATAAACGTTGGTTACATTTCTTTATGTTATTTGTACCAGTACCTTGGGGTAGTCGGTCTGGCTCTGAACCTACGTGCCTATGATTTTGTTTCCCAAGAAATTCGTGTAGCAGAAGATCCTAAATTTGAGACTTTCTACACCAAAAATATTCTCTTAAATGAAGGTATCATGCTTGGATGGTGACTAAGATCAACCTCATGAAAACCTTATATTCCTTGAGGAGGTTCTACCCCGTGGAAATGCTCTTTAATGGAACTTTAGCTTTAGCTGGTCATGACCAAGAAACTATAGGTTTTGCTTGGTGGGCCGACAATGCCAGACTTATAAATTTGTCTGGCAAACTACTTGGGGCTCATGTAGACCATGCCGGATTAATTGTATTCTAGGTCGGAGCAATGAACCTATTTGAAGTGGCTCATTTCGTACCAGAGAAACCCATGTATGAACTAGGGTTGATTTTACTTCTACATTTAGCTACTTTGGAATACTTCACTTAATTCTTCTGCACTCTTAGGCTTTGGTGGTATTTATCATGCACTTCTTGGACCTGAAACTCTTGAAGAATCCTTTCCATTTTTTGGTTATGTATGGAAAGATAGAAACAAAATAACTACAATTTTAGGTATTCACTTAATTTTGTTAGGTATAGGAGCTTTTCTTCTAGTACTCAAGGTTCTTTATTTTGGTGGCTTATGCGATCCCTAGGCGCCAGGGGGAGGAGATGTAAGAAAAATTACCAACTTGACCCTTAGTCTAAGCATTATATTTGGTTATTTATTAAAATTCCCTTTTGAGGGAGAAGGCTAGATTGTTAGTGTGGACGATTTAGAAGACATAATTGGAGGGCATGTATGGCTAGGTTCCATTTGTATACTTGGCAGAATTTGGCATATCTTAACCAAACCCTTTGCATGGGCTTGTCGTGCATTTGTATGGTCTGGAGAAGCTTACTTGTCTTATAGTTTTGGTGCTTTAGAACTTACCTAACAAGGAATTTCATTACCTTTGGTCGCCAGCTACCCTGTCATCAGGTCACCAACTTGACCTTCTAGCACTGGGCAGGCGTTAGCCCCCATACATGGTCATATTACTTTGTGGAGACCTATATTTTTGGTAAACAGTCACTTGGGCCTAGTTACTGCGACCCCCTTTGTGAGGAGGGACCCCTTCTCCCAAAGTTACAGGGCTATTTTGCTGAGTTCCTTAGAGAGTGTTGTCTTGCGCCCCTAGGTATTCTCTACCTACCCAACTGTGTCAGTTTTGGGTATATGTACCCTTATGTTGAAGGTCGTTCGAGCTTTTCCTAGGAGTATGGCATGGGTTACTTCAGCACCATAGCACCTGGTACTCGAACATTAGCTCGAGGCATTTCCTCTACCCCTTCTTACCCTGAAAAAGCAAGGTCACCTTGCATCCTTGAATCAATAACCATCCTTCAGCTAACCTAGCCTCCTCTGTCCCTTGTGACCAAAAAGGGGTAGTACAGGAATATTCACCTATTGTCCATTGACTATGTCTTTCGGCCTGATCTTAGGCCCTGACTCACCCTCCATGGATGAACCTTGTAGAGGAACCCTTAGGATTTTGAGGCATTGTATTCTCACCAATGTTTGCATTACTCAAGCTGACATTCTTGCTTCCGCTTCGTCCACACCGGCTTGTGTGGGTGCCTCCCTCTAAGGCAGAATGCTCCCCTACCGGTGCATTTTTACATCCCATAGCTTTGGCAAATCACTTAGCCTCATTCATCTTTGGTGCAAGAGTGCTCGATCAGTGAGCTATTATGCACTCTTTCAATGGTGGCTGCTTCTAGGCAAACCACCTAGATGTCTCTGCACCCCTACCTCCTTTGTCACTGAGTAGTCATTTAGGGGCCTTAGATGGTGATTCGGGCTATTTCCCTCTCGATGATGAAGTTTATTCCCCATCGTTTCACTAGTTGACCTTGACCCCTGTTATTATGGGGTCATATCTAGTATTCAGAGTTTGCCTCAATTTGGTACCGCTCTCACGGCCTGCACCAAAATAGTGATTTACCCCTAGATGTCCAGTCAACAGTTGTGCCTCAATGCATTTCGGGGAGAACCAGCTAGCTCTGGGTTCGAGTGGCATTTCACCCCTAACAATAACTTATCCGCTGATTCTTCAACATCAGTCAGTTCGGACCTCCACTTAGTTTCACCCAAGCTTCATCCTAGTCATGGATAGATCACCTCGATTTGGGTCTATAAGCAGTGACAATCACCCTATGAAGACTCACTTTCGCTATGGCTCCAGTGGGTTCCCTTAACCAGGCCACTTCCTATGAGTCACTGGCTCATTCTTCAATAGGCATGTGGTCAGAGATGACATTCTCCTCCCACTGCTTGGGAGCTCACATTTTCATGTTCTATTTCACTCCCCATGATAGGCATAATGATCTGGGCACTATCTCGGAGAGAGGCTCGGTGAAATAGACATGTCTGTGAAGATGCAGACTACTTGCACCTGGACAAAAAGACCCTAGGATGCTTTATGATTCCCTGGGATTGGCTTTGGGCCTTTCCTACATTGCTTAGGTGGAGGGCAAAGAAGGCCTCCTTCTAGGGAGGCCCGAGCCATCAGTGAGATACCACTCTGGAAGAGCTAGAATTCTAACCTTGTGCTAGGACCTACGGGCCAAGGGATAGTCTCAAGTAGATAGTTTCTATGGGGCATAGGCCTCTGAAAGGGTAACAGAGGCATGCAAAGGTTTCCTCGGGCCGGATGGAGATTGGCCCTCGAGTGCAAAGGCAGAAGGGAGTGACTACAAGACCCACCCATCGAGCAGGGATGAAAGTCAACCTTAGTGATCCGACAGTGTCGAGTGGAAGGGCCATCGCTCAACGGATAAAAATTACTCTAGGGATAACAGGCTGATCTTCCCTAAGAGTTCACATTGATGGAAAGGTTTGGCACCTCGATGTCGGCTCTTCGCCACCTAGGGTTGTAGTCTGTTCCAAGGGTTGCGCTGTTCGCCCATTAAAGCGGTACGTGAGCTGGGTTCAGAACATCGTGAGATAGTTCGGTCCATATCTGGTGTGGGTGTTAGAGCATTGAGAGGACCTTCCCCTAGTATGAGAGGACTGGGAAGGATGCACCTCTGGTGTACCAGTTATCATGCCCAAAGTAAATGCTAGGTAGCCAAGTGTGGAGCAGATAACTGTTGAAATCATCTAAGTAGTAAGCCCAACCCAAGATTAGTGCTCTCCTATTATGACTTCCCTAGAGCCTCTAGTAGCACAGTCGAGATAGCGATGGGTTCTCTACCCCTTTGGGGATGGAGTGATAGAAGTATTGAAAATCCAAGATACGGTCATGATGAGACGAGCCGTTTATCATTATGATAGGTGTCAAGTGGAAGTGCAGTGATGTATGTAGCTGAGGCATCCTAATAGACTAAGAGATTTGAACCTTGTTCCTACATGACCTGATCAATTTGATCAGGCACTCGCCATCCATTTTCATTGTTCAACTATTTGACAACATGAAAAAACCAAAAAAAAGCTACGCCCTTCTCTATCTATCCAAGGGATGGAAGGGCAGAGGCCTTTGGTGTCCCTTCCAATCAAGAAGTCAAGAATTGGGGCCTCACAATCACTAGACAATATGCTTTTCTCTCATCCTTTCTTTGTTCATGATTGGATATTCTGGTGTCCTAGGCATAGAGGAACCACACCAATCCATCCCAAACTTGGTGGTTAACCTCTACTACAGTGATGATACTGTGGTGGAGGTCCTGTAGAAAAATAGCTCGACACCAAAATGATAATGATAAAAAGCTTAACACCTCTTATTTTACTTTTTAAATAGGAAAAAGATCAAAATAAAAAATGCAAAGGTCATCTTATTCAAAACACCAATTATGACATCTCTTCTCTCCCCTTTCGCACCTCGGAATGCACTATTCTTATAGTCTTTTATAGAGAGAAAGGTTCTTTCACATCTTCTTAACTCGAAATAGCTGAGGAGAGGAAAGGTTCCTTTCTGAGGGTACTCCCAGGAATAGATCTAGTGGAGATTGGTGGGGCCTGTAGCTCAGAGGATTAGAGCACGTGGCTACGAACCATGGTGTCGGGGGTTCGAATCCCTCCTCGCCCATAACTGACCCAAAAAGGAAGGACCTTTCCTTTACCTCTAGGGGTAGGAAAATCATGATCAGGATAGCAGATGCAAAGCTATTGAAATGGGGGGTCTTTTGTCGAAATGGGTAGAGCAAGTACAAGTATACAAGTATTAGTAGCATAGCTAAAATGCGTTCCTCGTCATTGTCATTAATATGTTTGCTCACGATAATTGTGGCCTATCGGGAGAATCGATGACTACATCATTGATGCACTGCTAGTACATCATCTGAGAATTCTTAATTGGCTATTTACAAGGGGATTGTCTTGGATCTACACCGAGGACAGTGATTCTCAAATATCGTAAGAATGGGATACGATAAGATAGAATGTGATAGAAACAAAAGCAGGGAATGGGTTACCTACTCCTAACAGTCAAAGCGAGCCCTTTATTTTTTTATTTATTTTATTCAATTCTTCATTCTTTAATTAGTGAATCAATCAAATCTCCCCAAGTAGGATTCAAACCTACGACCAGTCAGTTAACAGCCAACCGCTCTACCACTGAGCTACTGAGGAACAATGGGAGATTCAACCTCATAGAGTTCAACTCCTGTTCTCAACCCATGAACAATATGAGTCCGAAGCTTCCTTCATAACTCGTAGAACTTCTTCATAGTGTCTCCGTTCCATGCCTAATTTCATATGGAACCTCAAAGTGGCTCTATTTCATTAGATTCCATCTATACCCCAATTCCATTCATTTAATATCCCTTTTGTGTCAGTGACATAAGAGATGAGATGTCATTCAATCAAAGAAGATGGTATCATTGACATAAGAGATGTCATTTATAATCCCTATATATGGAAAGTTAAGCCATCATCATATAATTATCGAGAAATTACAACAGAGAAGAAAAAGGGGAGGTTTGTAATGATTTTGAAATCTTTTCCACTAGGTAATCTATTATCCTTATGCATGAAGATAATAAATTTGGTCATTGTGGTTAGACTCTATTATGGATTTCTGACCACATTTTCCATAGGGCCCTCTTATCTCTTCCTTCTGCGAGCTCGAGTTATGGAAGAAGTGAATCGAGAAGGAGGTATCAGCAATAATAGGTTTTATTACGGGATAGTTCATGATGCTCATATCGATCTATTATGTGCCTCTGCATCTAGCATTGGGTAGACCTCATACAATAACTATCCTAGTTCTACCATATCTTTTGTTTCATTTCTTCTAGAACAATCAAAAAAACTTTTTTTGATTATGGATCTACTACCAGAAATTCAATGCATAATCTCAGCATCCAATGTGCATTCCTGAATAATCTAATTTTTCAATTATTCAATCATTTCATTTTACCAAGTTCAACATTAGCCAGATTAGTCAACATTTATATGTTTCGATGCAACAACAAGATGTTATTTGTAACAAGTAGTTTTCTTGGTTGGTTAATTGGTCACATTTTATTCATGAAATGGGTTGGATTGGTATTATTTTTGATATGGCAAAATCATTCTATTTGACCTAATAAGTACCTTGTGTCAAAATTGAGAAATTCTATGGCTCAAATCTTTAGTATTCTCTTATTTATCACCTGTGTCTACTATTTAGGCAGAATGTTGTCACCTATTGTCACTAAGAAACTAAAAGAAACCTCAAAAATGGAAGAAGGGGGAGAAAGTGAGGAAGAAAGCGATGTAGAAATAACTTCTGAAATGAGGGAGACTAAACAGGAACAAGAGGTATCCACCAAAGAAGACCCTTCCTTTTCTTCAGAAGAAAAGATGGATCTAGACAACATAGATGAAACGGAAGAGATCCGAGCAAATGGAAAGGAAAAAACAAAGGATGAATTCTACTTTTACTTTAAAGAGACCTGCTATAAAGATAGCCCAGTTTATGAAGATTCTTATCTTGATACCCATCAAGATAATTGGCAATTGGGAAGACTTAAAGAAGATAAAAAAGAAAATACTTATTTAATATATAAAAAATCTCTTATGAGTTTCTTTTTGATTATAAATGATGGAATCGTCCATTGCAATATATAAAAAATGATCGATTTGAAAATGTTGTACAAAATGAAGTCTCACAATATTTTTTTTTATACATGTCCAAGTGATGGAAAACAAAATATCTTTTACGTACCCGCCCAATTTATCGATTTTTTCGGAAATGTTAGAACGGAAAATTTTTTTGTACACGACAAAAAAACTATCCCATGAGGACCTATATAATCATTGGGTTTATACCAATGAACAAAAAAAGTACAACTTTAGTAATGAATTACTAAGTAAAATAAAAGTTCTAGAAAACTATTTTCTAGATATGCTCGAAAAAAGAACTAGATTGTACAATGATGAAAATGAACAAAAATGCTTGCACAAAGCATATGATCCTCTTTCGAATGGACCATATCGCGGGACAATAAAAGAAAAAAATTACATTCACATGCAATAAAAAATGATTTCCTATTTTCTACAAAAGAAAAATTTTCCATAGAAACTTGGAGCTAAATACAAATACAAAAAATACAAGAAATACAAGATAAGATATATACAAGAATAAATAAGACAATATTCATCCACCCCCTATATATTTGATTCCTTCCCCTATAAAGAAACTAAAAAGGCCAATTCCATTTGTAATTCCCTCAATTATACGTCTATCAAAAATTTGAGTTAATTTTGCCACTCCTCTTATCCCCATTGTAAAGATCTTAGTATAAATAATATCTATGTAACCATGATTATATGACCAATTGTATATCACATTTTTTATTTGATCCAAAAGAATTCTCTAAGGCCTATTTTTACAGATGAATTGATTAAGTCCAAATTTTGGAAAGATGAATAAACAGACCCATAGAAAATAAATGCTATGAATAGTCCGAAAAGAGCTATAGTTGCCGAAAAAATTGCATTTATGAAAAATTCATACCAATTCAGAAAATGATTTGAATTTGAGTGGAAAGGTTTGTTGATGTTGATATAGTTAACCATTTCAATAATATATCAAAATATATTACTCCTATATCAAAATGAACTCCTATTAATCCAATAAACAAAATAAATAGTACCAATATGAACAGAGGAAAGAGCATAGTATTGTCTGATTCATGAGGATATGTGTAAGTGTATTTAGTTCACAAATAAATACAAAAGTATGGCATCTGATTTATTACATTATCATATATTTTATATATACCCTTTGAAAAAAAAATACATTATTATTATTAGTTGTAGTTGAGAAAAGTAAATTTGGATTGTCTATTTTGGGTACCTCTTTTCCCCATATACATATAGATATTGAATGACTTTTAGTATTACTGTAATTTTGAACATGAACACACAAATATCCATCAAAAGTAAGTAAATACACATGAAACATATAAAATGTAGTTAATCCTGCTGCAAAATAGGCTATTATTGGGAAAATTGGTGAATACAACCAACTATCAGAAAGAATTTCATCTTTAGACCAAAAACAAGCAAGAGGTGGAATACCACAAAGAGAAAGTGTACCTAATAAAAATGTAGTTCTTGTAACTGGAACATATTTTGTTAAACCACCCATAAGAACCATATTCTGACTTTTATCTAGCGAATATCCGACAACAGGTTCCATTGAATGAATAATAGATCTGGATCCCAAAAATAATAAAGCTTTAGAATAAGCATGAGTGATCAAATGGAATAAAGCAGCTCAATAAGAACCTATACGTAGAGCTAACATAATATAACCCAATTGAGACATTGTCGAATAGGCTAAACTTCTTTTAATGTCTCCTTGAGCAAGAGCCAAAGTAGCTTCTAATAGTAGTGTTATCATACCTATTAAACAAATAAGATTCATTATGGAAGGTATAACTATGCAAAGAGGAAAAAGGTGGGCTACAAGGAAAATTCCTACTACTACCATAGTAGCAGCATGAATAAGAGATGAAATGGGAGTAGGTCCCTCCATAGCATTGGGTAACCATACATGAAGAGGAAATTGTGCAGATTTCGCAACTGCACCAATCAATAATTAAAAGGCACACAAACTAGTAAATAAAAGATTGACCTCACTATTATAGATCAAGTTATTAACTATTTCGAACAAATCCCAAAATTCTAAACTACCAGTTATCCAATAAAAACCTAAGATTCCTAATAATAAACCAAAATCCCCTACACGATTAATTACAAAAGCTTTTTGACAAACACTTTTAGCAAGAGGTCGTGTGAACCAAAAACCTATTAAGAAATATGAACACATTCGTACAAGTTCCCAAAAAAGATATGATTTGTATCAAATTGGAACTAGTAACTAATCCCAACATGGAAGTATTAAAAAAACTTATATAAGCAAAATAATCTTAAATATCCCTGATCATGAGACATATAATTGTCACTATACATAAGAACCATGATTCCAATAGTAGTAATTAGTATTGACATAATAGAAGTAAGTGGATCAATCAAGTATCCAAACTCTATCGAAAAATCATTATTGATAATCCAAGAACATAGGTATTGATAGATAAAACTTCCATTTATTTGCTGAATAGCTAGATTGACTGAAAACCCCGTAACTATACTTAGCAATAAAACGCTAACAAAAGTCCACATATGACGACTATTCTTTATTGCTTTCGGAACAAGAAGAAGTCCAAATCCTATTGACAAAGTAACTGGAAGTGGAAGAAAGGGTATTATCCATGCATATTGATATATATGTTTCATAAAAAAATAAATTCCAATTTTTCTCTAATTTAATGAATTTAGTTTAGTTGTTTTTGGTCCACCAATTCTATCTTTTTTAAAAGTAACAATAAAAAAAATTTCATTTTTTAATTGATTTGAATATAGATCATATTGCTAATTAATTATTTAATCTAATTAATTAGCAATATGATCTATATTTGAATCAAATATTGTTTTGGTGCAACTTAATCAATTAATTGATAATTGATCAACCTCAGGGCAAGGTGGCTATAATTTTAATTTAAATTAGAACTACAAAACCTGATAAGATAACCCTAGTTATTTTTTATTTCAGTTCTATACAAAGTATCATAGGGTTGGGGATTTCCAATAAATAAAAGTTTTCTTATTTGATTGGAATCTAATTAATTAATTTGACAAACTAATTAATCAATTACACAATGAGTTAGCTTTCAAATAAATTAACTAGAATAATTAGATCTTTTTTTTATTTAGTATTAACCAATGTTAATATGTTAATGCCATACGTTATGTGATGGGCATGTATTATATATTTTATTTATATACCAATTTATATAGGATTTATATAGGATTTTCTCTTTTGATTTATATATATATATATTTGTTGTATATTAGAAACAAAAAAATTTTCTGAGAAAAGAAAATGAAAAAAATAGTTAAATAAAAAAAACTCTTATTCATGTTCATGCAACGCAATAAGTTAAAAAGAAAGAACAATCTTTTTTAAACAATACATGTCTTCCACATAGAACAATAAAAATTAGTAATTTAAATGGCGATCCCCCAAAAATGAACTTCTATATCAAAAAAACATATTTGTAGATGTATTTGGAGGAAAATGGAATATTTAGCTAAAGGAAAAGCTTTTTATTTAGCTAAATCAGTTTCTACCAGACATTCCAAAAGTTTTTTTGTACAACAAAGAAGAAAGAAAAACTTGGACTATCTGAATCCATACAGTGCAAAAAAAAAGGTATTTTTTTAAGATGAATGATTCGTATTAATTACTGTATTGAACTCCTCAATATAAGTTAGAACTAACTATTATGGTATGTAGAATACAAATTCTTCTGTCTATTGTCTAGTGGATTTTATTTTCATTTTCCATTTTTTCTTTTTCATTACAATATATAGATTTAACTCATGATGACATGTTGTTTTTTCCTATCAATTGTACTTTTCACAATTTATTTGATTCTTCTATTGTGAAAAGTACAATTGTGATAAAGATTGAAATTCTTTTGTTATATACTTAGCCCCAAAACCTAATTGATTAGGTAAATATCTTACCATAAATTGTAAATAATTTACATAGCAGGGAATATTAATACTTAATTAAATTAAGGTATCGAAATTGTTAGAAAAAAATTGGATTTACTGATGAAATTGTGATACATATGAAATACTAAACTAGTTTTATTTGATTTTGTTTGTTGCTAAAATCCATTTTTTTGGATCAATGAAAGAAACCAATAATAAATCATCAAAAAAAGATAGAAAAAAGAGAATTCTGTTCTTATTCTTAGTTCTATAGCTCATATGAAAACAAAATTGTTGTTTCCTAAACTAGATTGAATTGACTCATATCTCTTTTTCAATCATTTTGATTGTGATTACAATTTATTTGATGACCTTATTAATCCAAAAAATTTCAGGATTACGTGATTCCTTGGAAAAGGGGATAATAGCTACTTTTTTTTTCTATAATAGGATTATTAATTACTCGGTGGATTTATTCCAGACATTTCCCATTAAGTAATTTATACGAGTCATTAGTCATCCTTTCATGGAGCTTCTCCATTATTCATATGATTCCATATCTTAGGAATAGCAAAAATGATTTAAGCACAACAACTGCACCAAGTGCCATTTTTATTCAAGGATTCGCCACATCGGATCTTTCAACTGAAATGCATCAATCTGCAATATTAGTACCTGTTCTAAAATCCCAATGGTTAATGATGCACGTAAGTATGATATTATTGAGCTATGCAACTCTTTTATGTGGATCATTATTATTAGTCGCTCTTTTAGTCATTACATTTCAAAAAAACATCTATATTTTTTGTGAAAGGAAAAATTTCTTAATCTTAATTAAATCATTTTTCTTTAGTAAGACTGAATATTTGAATAGAAAAAGAAATGTTTTTAAATTAAAAACACTTCTTTTCTTTCTTTTCAAAATTATTACAAATATCAATTGACTCTACGTATGGTTTATTGGGCCTATCGCATCATTAGTTTAGGGTTCATCTTTTTAACCATGGGCATACTTTCTGGAGCAGTGTGGGCTAATGAGGCATGGGGATCTTATTGGAATTGGGACCCCAAAGAAACTTGGTCATTTATTACTTGGCCTATATTTGCAATTTATTCACATACTAGAATAAATAAAAACTTCCAAGGTACGAATTCCGCGTTTGTGGCTTCTATAGGATTTCATATAATTTTGATATGCTATTTTGGGATCAATCTATTAGGAATAGGTCTACATAGTTATGGTTCACTCACATTAACATGTAATTGAGTAAATTACATAAACAATAAATACAAAAGAATACATGAGGATATTGTCTCATATGTAATGAAAGTTTGTGCGAGTTTTGGAGAACCACTTGAGTGGTTCTCCAAAACTCGAGATGTATCCCAAAATGTCTCCTTTTAATTGGTGATTATCAAACAAATCAGAAAACGTTGCAAGATTAATATTAACTGAATTTAGTATAAGTTCAAGAAACATAAGTGCTCTAACCATGTTTCGACTTGTGATCAATCCACAAATACCAATCGAAAATAAATATACACTCACAAAAAATACATGTTCGAACATCATTGACTAATTCCTCATCAAATTTTGATATGAAAAAAAATTCAAATGGATTTCCTTGACTAGAATAGAACAATTACAAAACAAAAGAAGGTATTGGCAATATATTTAACCAAAAATCTTTCTATTTTTTATTTGATTTAGAACTTTTCTTTTACTTTTAATTCTAAGTATTTTTACTGATGAGACATAGTAATTGCACCTATTAAAGAAATTAGAAGAATTATCGAAATAAGTTCAAATGGAAGAAAAAAATTGGTTGATAAATGAATCCTAATTTGTTGAACACTACTTATTAAGTCCTGTTCTATAATCTGGTTTGATCTTGTAGTCCAAATAATTCCTCACCATGATGTGTCTGGGATAGTAGTAATTAGTGAAAAAAAACTTGTAGAAATCACTGAAGTAACTCCATCTCCAACAGTCCAAAGATGGGAATCATTGGAATATTTTGAACTCTTCATGAACATTATAGCAAATATGATTAGACATTTATGGCTCCCACGTAAATAAGGAGCTGCATAGCAACTACAAAATAGGAGTTTGATGGAATATAGAATAAGGATATACAAAAAAGAATGCATCCCAATGAAAAAGCAGAAAAAATGGGATTGATAAGTAATACCACTCCCAAACCCCCTAATATAAGAACTGATCCCAGAAATTTTACAAGAATACCATGTATTGGTCCAAGTAAATCCATTATGTATAATGCATAAAATAAGAGATAAAGATATTTCATGACCTTACTAAATAGTCCAGGAAAAAGGTTACTCTATTTTTTTCTTGTATCTTGTATATGATACGTTCCTAATTTAAATTTTATCTTCATGTATTATGGATTAATGTAGATAAACTTATTGGACCAATCCTATCCCATTTTTTTTAGGCAAAAAGAAAAAAGTAGTTCAAATATTCAAAATCATCACCAAAATCTATTTTGAGTTTAAATTAAAGAATAATTCTCAACACCAAGTGGTTATAATCAGTATTTGTAGTTAGTAACAAACAAAACAAAAGAAATCTTGGATTTTTTATATTAAAACAAAATTTTAGTAATTAGTAATTGTTCTCAAATCAAGTGGTTTATCCTTGTCTATTTGGATTTGAGTTGAATTCAGAGCTGTTTGAATTGTGTAATCTCCAATTACTGACATCGGCAACTGTCCCAAGGCAATTTGATTATAATTCAACTTGTGACGATCATAAGTAGAAAGTTCATATTTTTCAGTCATTGATAAACAGTTTGTTGGACAATACTCGACACAGTTACCACAAAATATAAAGAACCCAAAATCAATACTGTAATTAAGCAATTATTATTTTTATTTTTTTTTCTAAACTCCAATCAACAACAGGTAGATCTATGGGACATACACGAACACATACTTCACAAGCAATACATTTATCAAATTCAAAATGAATTCCATTGCAAAAATGCTCTAATGTGATTGATTTTTCATAAGGATATTGAATAGTTATAGGTAAACGATTTGTGTGGGATAAGGTAATTATAAAACTTTGACCAATGGACCTTGCAGCTCGTACTGTTTGTTGACCGTAATCTATGAACCCAGTCACCATAGGGAACATATTGTATATCCATGAATAAATTGATGTTTCTTTTTCTTGTTTGAGAGAGGTTAGTAGAATATCGTTATTTTTTACTTATAGTGAAACAAGTTGTAAAGAAGTTGTCAATAAGAGATTACCAAGAGAGATAGGTAAAAGAAATTTCCATCCAAGATTTAATAGTTGGTCCATTCTCATCCTAGGTAAAGTCCATCTTGTTGTGATAGAAATGAACAGAAACAAATAAGCTTTAACTAATGTAATAAAGATAGCAATTGGAATTCCACAGACTGCAACCATTTTCTTTTTTACAAATAGTGAAGAAACTAATAGATTTAGGTAATAAGCAACGTAAAATAAACCATATTTGATACCTAAATATTCGGTTTGATAACCTGCTACTAATTCTTATTCTACTTCTGGTAAATCAAAAGGTAATCTCTCACATTCTACTAGAGAAGATAATAGGAAAACTATAAACTGTGCCTCAACTATATCAACTATACTTAAACTGTTAGCTAATCATAGTCGATAATAATATCACTATTTGTATCGCTATTCCAAAACTGTACATGAGACCTCAGCTTCATACGGCCCCTCTATGGTTACAACTAAATGTAAGGATTGGTATTATTAGCATCTTTGTAGGGAAATAGAAGAATAAAGATACATAACATAGTCCTAAATTAGGCCAAAAAAATTCCGTTTGCTAGGATAACAAAAAAGCACTTTCGAATTGATCTCATCTCTTAGAATTCCAATTTTTTCTTGTTCAGTAATAACTTAATATTTTAATAAAATACTCATTATATCAATTAAGGAATTAGATACTAGTTCATAAATCATGATAAGAATTCCATATGTATATGTATGGATGGAGGAAAAAAAGAAATAAGGATCTTTTTTTATTATTCATTTTTTTCTGATTCTATCTATTATATTTTTTTTATTGTATTATTGAATGTGTTCCATTTCTTTTTTTTCCTATCTTCTTTCTGAGAACTCCAAATAAAAGGAAGCTACTCTGAAAAAAAATAAAGGATTAATTTGTTCTTGCTAGTTATTTCTTTAATCAGTGAGTAAGAGCATACTCTAGATCGGAATCGTGCGCGAGTACTGCTTGATCATTTCTACCAACTTAAAGCCTTGTTATGATTCATTTTATGTGGAAATACCTCCTTTTGATACTTGAGATTATCTCCATTACTAATCTTTTGTGTACCTTAGTGTTCCTAATTGTCCACTAATTTTTGATTGATCCCCGATATGGTAATACATACAAGACAGTAGTAGAAACTTCATACGATTGATCTTTTGCATTTGCTTCAAAATATGATAACACTAATCTAATCAAAGAATCTCAAACTTGGGGTAAACGGTGTAAACCATTTATGTTTACTTTCACTTTGGTCTTGTACATAGGGAATGAGATTTTGTCTTCTTACTACGAATTTTTAGGCTGTTTTGTTTCACTCATATAACTATCAGCTTTAACTCATCACCTCAAATGATAAATAAAAAGAGAATATCTATTCAATATATTTAAGGTCTTTTCTTTCATTTTTTTCCCCTTATTTCTAGTAGAGAGAGAAAAGCTCATGTTCAACGAATCGCATGTAGAGATATTGATAAGACACATAGAGTTAATGATATTTCATAACTAATAGATTGAGCAGCAGCTCATAGACCACCCAAAAAGGAATAATTATTATTTGATCCATATCCTGACATAAGAAGCCCAATAGGCGCAACACTTGAAATAGTGATCCATAAAAAAACACCTATACAGAGATCAACTAAAACAAGATGATACCCAAAAGGAATTACTAAATAATTTAGTAAAATTGATATAACTACTATATATGGCCCAATACTAAACAAATGAATATTCCCTCTAGATGGTAAGATGTCCTCTTTAAAAAGTAGTTTGGTCCCATCCACTAGAGCTTGAAGAATTCCCAATGGATTGGCATATTCCGGCCCAATACGTTGTTGTATGACTACGGAGATTTCTCTTTCTAACCACACAATTACCAGTATCCCTATTATGATTCCTAATATAAGGGTCAAAATAGGGAGAAATAGCCATATGAATCCATAGACTTCTTTTAAGGATTCCAAAGAAAAATAATTGATAGATTGGACTTCTGTCATATCAATTATCATTTCAACAATCAACTTCTCCCATAATGATATCTATACTACCTAGTATCGTCATGATATCAGCCAATTTCATTCTTTTAACTAGTTGGGGAAGAATTTGCAAATTAATGAAACCAGGTGGATGAATTTTCCATCTCCATGGAAAAACACTATTATCTCCTATTAGATAAATTCCTAATTCTCCTTTTGGGGCTTCTACTCTCATATAAAGTTCTTGTTTCGACAATTCCAAATTGGGTGAAGGTTTTTTACTGATGAATCTATATGCAAAATGATTCCATTCAGAATTTCTTGTTCTATCAAAGTGTCGGACTTCCAAATTTTCATAGGGCCCCTCGGGAATCCCTTCTATAGCCTGTTGAATAATTTTTATGGATTCTGTCATTTCACCTATTTGTACTAAATAACGAGCTAATGAATCTCCCTCTTTTTGCCATTGGACTTCCCAATCGAATCCATTGTAACACTCATAATGATCAACTTTACAAAGATCCCATGGGATTCCAGAAGCTCTTACCATTGGTCCTGATAAGCCCCAATTTATTGCTTCCTCCCCACCAATAATGCCCACCTCTTCAACTCATTCTAAAAAAATGGGATTTCGCGTAATAAGTTTTTATAATCAGCAACTCCTCTTAGAAAATAATCACAGAAATCCAAACATTTATCTATCCAGCCATGGGGTAGATCAGTAGTTACTCCTCCAATATAAAAATAATTATGCATCATTCGCATACCTGTAGCAGCGTTGAATAAATCATATAGCAATTCCCTCTCTCTGAAAATATAGAAAAAGGGCATATGTGCACTGATATCCACCATAAAAGGTCCAAGCCATAGTAAATGAGAAGCTATATGTCTTAGTTCTAGCATAATTACTCTTATATGGCTGGCCCTTTTGGGTACTTGAACATTTCCCAATTGTTCTGGCCCATTTACCTTTATTGCCTCTGTGAACATGGTAGCTAAATAACCCCAATGTGTTACATAAGGTAGATATTGTATAATTGTGTGGTTTTCCACTATTTTTTCCATTCCTTTGTGTAAATAGCCCAATATGGGTTCACATTCAATAACATATTCACCATCAAGAGGAAGGATTAGTCGAAGAACACCATGCATTGATGGATGGTGAGGACCTATATTAACTATCATGATACCTTATCTTGTATCTGGTACAATCATATATTTTCTTCCCAGATTCATTATTTCTTGAATTTATCAAGGTTCATTAAAACAAATAACTAATATAAAAAATACAAATGAATCTTGAAATTAACGAGTTTGAGGCTCTCGAATATCCAATTTCCCAATTAATCTCTTATAATGTACCCTATTTTTCTTTGACAAATAAGTCAGCAGTCGTTAACGTTTTCCCAGAATTTTTCGTAGACCTCTTTGTGACAAAAAATCTTTTTTGTGCAATTCTAAATGTGAAGCAAGTCTTCGTATCTTATTGGTGAAACTAAATACTTGAAATTCAACAGATCCCCTATTTTCCTCTTTTTCTTCTTATGGAATGACTCAGATGGATGAATTTTTTATCATAAGTTTTTTTAATCTTTTTCTTTCTTTTTCATGGATTTTATCAATCAAGAAAAATAAGTAAAAAAGTTATTGTGCTAGTCATTTAATCTGGTAGAGACAAAAATTTGGATTTATTCATATACTACCATTTTATTTATGCAAATCCAAATTCAATTTGGATATTGATAGAAAAGGAAATTTCTGCATTCATGAAAGAGAGTGAGTTTTTTGTATCTAAATAGATTCCACACATTTCTTCCTAGATCTAGTTGAATGGATACAAATATGCTACTAAATCAGCATCATGTACTAGAATCTAACACAACATATATTTTTGCTTTTATCTACCTACCAGATATGTCATGTATTTCTTATATGAATAGGTAGGAAATATACCATTAGATAATTCTGAATCACAAATACATATGTATCCTTGCCATACTGAATCAACTACCATTATTGGTATCAAACCAATAACAATTCATACAAGCTAAATCCTCTAATCGATAATTGGGCCAAAGAAACAATTTAAATTTAGTGAATTTATTTGTATCTCTATTAAGATGCTCATTCCAAAATTGTTTGTACTTTTTTATGTTTTTTATTGTAAAATATTGGATTTCTATCCACAACATTACAATTCCAAGAATTAAAACAAATTAGAATTCTCAATTCTCTGCAATGTCTAGGAGATAGAATATTTTGCGGAACAAGAAAATCATAATTATTTTTGTCTCCACTCACAAGCATATTGTTATATCATCGAATGGATCTATCTAAACTTTGCTTATCAACAACATATGTTTTTTTTTATGTATTTTCCATTAGGTTGGTTTTTATCGATCAATGAAATAGCTATAGTTTGATATATAATAAATTGGGATTTTACACCCCTTTTTAAAGATAGAAAAATTGGTTCAACAATAAATATTTATTTTTTTTATCAGTTCTTTAACAGTTATATGCTTTTTAAGCAACATTACATCCAGATGCATCTTCCCCCTGTGAATTGAGGATATAGCAATTTCCTTTATATTTATTAGTCGAACTAGGAGACAATATACCTTGACATTATTCAGTATTCTTTGATCCAAAGAGTCATTTCATTTTAATTGAAAAAGGAAATTTTTTTTAAAAAAAATCTAGTTCTCCTTCCTTCTTTTTTTATTGTTTTTTCTTTCTACATTTTTTAATTTTAATTTTCGATTTTGTGTAATTCCCTTCAACATCTTTTTTTTTGTTTTGTTTTCGTAGGTCTGATCTAAGATTTCCTTGGCCTTGTTGTTTTTTTTTCTTGGTTGGAATTTTCGAATTCAAGATATTCTTTTTCTATTAGATGATATAGGAAGATTCTTATTCTTTTTTTGATCTATATTAATATCTTTACATTGACTAATATTTTTATTTCTATGAAAATCCAAAAAACGTAATTGAATTGGTATGATTCGTGATTTCATCCTATATGCATTAAGCAGTTTAATCTTATATGCATTAACAAGTAGTCCACATTCTTGGAAGAACCAAGGTTTTGGATTTGATATGCTATGATATAACCTTTCTTGATTTTGATTCGCTCCCATCCAATCAAGAAGAATTCTACAATACAAAAATTTTCTATCCATATTTTGATCCATATCAATAATATATCCTTCCTCCAGGTAATCACTAATAACTATATTTACCAATATATAAAATGATTCGAGTTTAATGGTATTGAAATTATATGGAATTTCTTGGTTCTCATTTACTTTTAATGTTGGTCCATAAATATATGACTCTTCCCTATTCCTATAATTCATATATTCATTTAATAAAAGATCATATCTGTAGTTTCTTTTTATTTTTCTTTTTGACTCTTCAATGAATGCACCTTATAATAATCTTGTTTCATAAATTAATTGGTTTTTTTTTCTTTTTTATACAAATCCAATTTTATTGAGTCTTTATTTTGCAGGATATGACATTTATTGACTTTATTTATTTTATTTTGTCCTTTTTGTGGTACTAATCGAGACCATTTGGTCTGAGATAAATTGTATTGATAATGAACCTTTAACCAGTTTTTCCATTCACTCATTTTAGACTTATCAATTTTCTTATACTTTGATTTGGCATCAAGTATTTCTTGTGCTATACAATAATTCTGAATTGTATCACCAATTAATGGATAAGTTCTATCATAGTGACGTACAAATCTCAATAAGACTTGTTAAGTAATTGGGTTTGTGATAATATATAAAATACATATGCTTGAGACAAGTAGGATAGGTTCTTGTATGAAATATTTGAATTATTATTACTAATTTGAATAATATTTTGAATAATATTAGTATTGGAAAATGATTTTTTTATAGTCGAAATAAAATTCATTGTATTTTGATTTATTTGACCCTTGTAAATGATGGATTTATTGATATTTTTTTATTCAAATAAAAGTTGTACATTTATTCTGAAAATATTAATGGTACATAGCAAAATATTAATATATGTATTATATATACTTTCAATGAGTGAATAATTTGTTCAACCCATAGACTGAATTTGAGTGGTTGATTTGTAAGTAATTTTATTACTCGATTTGTAATCTTTGCTCTTCTCCTTCGGTTCATAAACTTTCATTTTACTCAATCCAAATAAGAATAAGAAAATTGGATTGACGTTTTCCAATTCTCTCATTATCCATTTTCTAACTACTTTGATAGTCCATCCTATTTTTTCTTTCCGAACTTTCGGAACTACTTTGAAACCATTTTATCTGAATACCTCTGTTAACCAATCTCGAGGAAATTCTGTTTCTAATAATTGAACACCATTATAGGTGCATTTAATATGCATTTCTCTATTCCAGTCTTTCAAATCCTCGCACCATTCCGGGAATTGAAATAATAACATACACCAAATATTTTTAGCTATTATCAATGAAGGCAATAGAATATATTTTCTAAGAAAATATTGGGTTATTAACATCAAACCCCTAATTGTTTGAGCAAATATAATGGTATCCCAAATTTCGGATATTACTATCCGTATCTCCTCATTTTTTGCTTTTTTTCCTACCTTTTCTTTTGTTTCTTCCTTGGAAATTTGTAATTCTAGTTCTTTTCTTAGCCAATTTCTGAAAATGAGGTTTCTCATTTCTGATATATCAAAAGAAGAGACAAGAAATGTTTTGTCTATTGGATCCAAAAAAAAGCGGAGAATGTATATTTGCTTGAAACATTTCCCAAGTAACAGTTTTATGTCTTTGAGAATGCATGGATCCTTTGATTATATCCTGATGAAAATCAGATTATTGTGAGTAATGTATCAAAGCTAGTTCTTCATCTTCATCACTATTATCATTATTACCGATATCACTAATATTAATAGTATCAGTAGAGTTATCTGTACTAGTCAAATTTTCATTATTAATATCGTCAATATAAATTGCCATGCGTTTAGCTCTCTTGAATAAATCCTAGGATCTTTCGGTGATTCTTCTTTAGTTTGTTCCTGCTCTTCTTCTAAATCTAAATCATCGGTCAATTTATATGACCATTGAGGAATCTCTTTACAAATTTCTTCTATTTCATCTTCTATTCCAATAGATTTATTTCGAATTGTTATTTGGTCATTTACATTTCTATCAGCTGTCATTCCTTCAAATTGAAAACATTTTTCTTGACTTTTTGAATTAGATGTTTTTTGTTTTGGTAATGAAAATAATAAAGAAAATTTGATCAAGGTCAAACTATGTGCAGGCTCAAAAGAAGATTTACCTATTGAGTTAAAGTAGTTACCAATATAAGTCACTACTAATTTCTCAATGAACGTATTCTTTTGATGTTCAAATTCTCAGTAATCATTATAATCATTAATATAATTAAAAATTATATCTTTAATTTTATTGATTTTATTTTTCCAAGTTTCTATGGAAAATTTTTCTTTTGTAGAAAATAGGAAATCATTTTTGATTGCATGTGAATGTAATTTTTTTTTTTGATTGTCCCGCGATATGGTCCATTCAAAAGAGGATCATATGCTTTGTGCAAGCATTTTTGTTCATTTTCATCATTGTACAATCTGGTTCTTTTTTCGAGCATATCTAGAAAAGAGTTTTCTAGAACTTTTATTCTACTTAGTAATTCATTACTCAAGTTGTACTTTTTTTGTTCATTGGTATAAACCCAATGATTATACAGGTCTTCATGGGATAGTTTTTCTGTCGTGTACAAAAAAATTTTCCGTTCTAACATTTCCGAAAAAATCGATAAATTGGGCGGGTATGTAAAAGATATTTTTTTTCCATCACTTGGACATGTATAAAAAAAATATTGTGAGATTTCATTTCGTACAACATTTTCAAATCGATCATTTTTTATATATTGCAATGGACGATTCCATCATTTATAATCAAAAAGAAAATTCACAAGAGATTTTTTATATATTAAATAAGTCTTTTCTTTTTTATCTTCTTTAAGTCTTCCCAATTGCCAATTATCTTGATGGGTATCAAGATAAGAATCTTCGTAAACTGGGCTATCTTTATAGCATGTCTCTTTAAAGTGAAAGTAGAATTCATCCTTTGTTTTTTCCTTTCCATTTGCTCGGATCTCTTCCGTTTCATCTATTTTGTCCGGATCCTTCTTTTCTTCCGAAGAAAAGGAAGGGTCTTCTTCGGTGGATCCCTCTTGTTCCTGTTTAGTCTCCCTCGTTTCGGAAGTTGTTTCTACATCGCTTTCTTCCTCACTTTCTCCCCCTTCTTCCATTTCTGAGGTTTCTTTCAGTTTCTTAGTGACAATAGGCGACGGCATTCTGCCTAAATAGTAGACACAGGTGATAAATAAGAGAATACTAAAGATTCGAGCCATAGAATTTCTCAATTCTGACACAAGGTACTTATTAGGTCGAATAGAATGATTTTGCCGTATCCAGAATAATACCAATCCAACCCATTTCATGAATAAAATGTGACCAATTAACCAACCAAGAAAACTACTTGTTACAAATAACATCTTGTTGTTGCATCGAAACATATAAATGTTGACTAATCTGGCTAATGTTGAACTTGGTAAAATGAAATGGTTGAATAATTGAAAAATTAGATTATTCAGGAATACACATTGAATGCTGAGATTATGCATTGAATTTCTGGTAGTAGATCCATAATCAAAAAAGTTTTTTGGATTGTTCCAGAAGAAATGAAACAAAAGATATGGTAGAACTAGGACAGTTATTGTATGAGGTCTACCCAATGCTAGATGCAGAGGCGCATAATAGATCGATATGAACATCATGAGCTGTCCCGTAATAAAACCTGTTGTTGCTGATACCTCCTTCTCGGTTCCTTCTTCCATAACCCGAGCTCGCAGAAGGAAGAGATAAGAGGGCCCTATGGAGAATGTGGTCAGAAATCCATAATAGAGTCCAACCACAACGACCGAATTTCTTATCTTCATGCATAAGGATAATAGATTACCTAGTGGAAAAGATTTCAAAATCATCACAAACCTCCCCTTTTTCTTTTCTATTGCAATTTCTCGATTATTATATGATGATTTCTTAACTTTCCATATATAGGGACTATAAATGACATCTCTTATGTCAATGGTACCATCTTCTTCAATTGAATGACATCTCATCTCTTATGTCACTAACACCAAAGGGATATTAAATGAATGGAATTGGGATATAGATGGAATATAACAAAATAGAGCCACTTTGAGGTTCCCTATGAAATGAGGCATGGAATGGAGCCATTACGAATAAGTTTTGAGAGTTACAAAGGAAGCTTCAGACTCATATTGTTCTTGGGTTGAGAACCGAGGTTGAAATCTATGAGGTCAAATCTCCCGTTGTTCCTCAGTAGCTCAGTGTAGAGTGGTTGGTTGTTAATTGACTGGTCGAAGGTTTGAATCCTACTTGGGGAGATTTGATTAATTCCTAATTCAAGAATGAAGAATTGAATGAGAAAAATAAATAAAGGGCTCGCTTTGACTGTTAGGAGTAGGTAACCCATTCCCTGTCATTGTTTCTATTACATTCTATCTCATCGTGTCCTATTTTTATAATATTTGAGAATCACCATGCTCGGTGTATATCCAGGATAATCCCTTGTAAATAGCCAATTAAGAATTCTCAAATGATGTACTAGCAGCGCATCAAAGATGCAATCATTGATTCTCCCGATAGGCCACAATTACCGTGAGCAAACATATTAATGACAATGACAAGGAACACATTTTAGCTATGGTACTAATACTTGTATACTTGTACTTGCTCTACCTATTTTGACAAAAGATCCATAGCTCAATTGCTTTGTGTTTGCTATCCCGATCATGATTTTCCTACCCCTAGAGGTAAAGGAAAGGTCCTTCCTTTTTGGGTCAATTATGGGCGATGAGGGATTCGAACCCCCAACACCGTGGTTCATAGCCATGTGCTCTAATCCTTTGAGCTACAGGCCCCACCCATCTCCACTAGATCTATTCCTAGGAGTACCCTCAAAAAGGAACCTCTCCTCAGCTATTTTGAGTTAAGAAGATGTGAAAGTGCCTTTCTCTCTATAAAAGACTATAAGAATAGTGCGTTCCAAGGTGTGAAGTGGGAGAGTAGAGATGTCATAATTGGGGTTTTGAATAAGATGACCTTTGCATTTTTTTATTTTGATCTTTTTCTTATTTAAAAAGTAAAATAAGAGGTGTTAAGATTTTTATCATTATCATTCTGGCATCGAGCTATTTTTCTGCAGGACCTCCCCCATTGTATCGTCACAGCAGTAGAGTTTAACCAGCAAGTTCGGGATGGATTGGTGTGGTTCCTCTATGCCTAGGACACCAGAATATCGAATCATGAATGAAGAAAGGATGAGAGAAAAGCATATTGGCTAAGTGATTGTGAGGTCCCAATTCTTGACTTCTTGACTGGAAGAGACACCAAAGGCCTCTGCACTTCCATCCCTTTGATAGATAGAGAAGGGCAGAGCTTTTTTTTGGTTTTTTTCATGTTGTCAAACAATTGAACAATGAAAATGGATGGCAAGTGCCTGATCAAATTGATCAGGTCATGTAGGAACAAGGTTCAAATCTCTTGGTCTGTTAGGATTCTTCAGTTGCATACATCACTGCACTTTCGCTTGACACCTATCATAATGATAAATGGTTCATCTCGCCGTGACCTTATCTTGGATTCTCAATACTTCTATCGCTCCATCCCCACAGGGGCAGAGAAACCCATCACTATCTCAGCTATGCTATCGGAGGCTCTGGGGAAGTCAGAATAGGAGAGTCCTCATTTTGGGCTAGGCTTACTACTTAGATGATTTCAATGGTTATCCACTCCGCACTTGGCTACCCAACATTTACCGTGGGCACGATAACTGGTACACTAGAGGTGCATCCTTCCCGGTCCTCTTGTACTAGAGAAAGGTCCTCCAATGCTCTAACGCCCACACTGGATATGGACCAAACTATCTCATGATGTTCTGAACCTAGCTCCCATACTGCTTTAATGGGCAAATAGCCCAACCCTTGGAACATACTACAGCCACAAGTGGTGAAGAGCCGACATCGAGGTGCCAAACATTCCCATCGATGTGAACTCTTGGGGAAGATCAGCCTGTTATCCCTATAATAACTTTTATCCATTGAGTGACGGCCCTTCCACTCCGCACTATCAGATCATGAAGGCCGACTTTCATCCCTGCTCGATGGGTGGGTCTTGCAGTCAAGCTCCCTTCTACCTTTGCACTCGAGGGTCAATCCCTGTCCAGCCTGAGGAAACCTTTGCATGCCTCCGTTACCCTTTGGGAGGACTACACCCTATAGAAAATATCTACCTGAGACTGTCCCTTGGCCCATAGGTCCTGACGCAAGGTTAGAATTCTAGCTCTTCTAGAGTGGTATCTCACTGATGGCTCGAGCCCCCCCGGAAGGAGGAATTCTTTGCCCTCCACCTAAGCTACTGTGGAAAGGCCCATAGCCAATCCCAAGGAATAGTAAAGCTTCATAGGGTCTTTTTATCCAGGTGCAGGTAGTCTGCATCTTCAAAAACATGTCTATTTCACTGAGCCTCTCTCCGAGATAGTGCCTAGATCATTATGCCTTTCATGCGGGTCAAAACTTACCCAACAATTTGCTACCTTAGGACCATTATAGTTACGGCCACCGTTCACCGGGCCTTTGGTCACCAGCTACCCTATCATCAAGTCACCAACTTCCTTGAACTTCCAACACTGGGCAGGCATCAGCCCCCATACATGGTCTTACAACTTTGCGAAGACCCATGTTATTGGTAAACAATTGCCTAGGCCTGGTCATTGTGACCCCCTTTGTGAGGAGGCACCCCTTCTCTTGAAGTTATGGGGCTATTTTGTCGAGTTCCTTAGAGAGAGTTGTCTCGTGACCCTAGGTATTCTCTACCTACCCACCTGTGTTAGTTTTGGGTACAGGTACCCTTTTGTTGAAGGTCATTCAAGCTTTTCCTGGGAGTATGGCATGGGTTACTTCAGCACCATAGTGCTTGGTACTTAGACATTAGCTCGAGGCATTTCCTCTACCCCTTCTTACCCTGAAAAAGCAAGGTCATCTTGCATCCTTGAACTAATAACCATCTTTTAGCTAACCTAGCCTCCTCTGTCCCTCATGACCAACAAGGGGTAGTACAAGAATATTCACATGTTGTATATCGACTACGCCTTTCAGCCTGATCTTAGGCCCTAACTCACCCTCCGTGGACAAACCTTGTGGAGGAACCCTTAGGTTTTGGGGGCATTGGATTCTCACCAATGTTTGCATTACTCAAGCCAACATTCTTGCTTTCGCTTCATCCACACCTACTTGCACGGGTGCTTCCCTCTAAGGTGGAATGCTCCCCTACTGATGCATTTTTACATTCCATAGCTTCGGCAGATTGCTTAGCCCTATTCATCTTTGGCACAAGAGCACTCAATCAGTGAGCTACTATGCACTCTTTCAAGGGTGGTTACTTCTAGGCAAGCTTCTTGGCTGTCTCTGCACCCATACCTCCTTTATCACTGAGCGGTCATTTAGGGGGCCTTAGCTAGTGATCCAGGCTTTTCCCTCTCGATGATGAAGCTTATCCCCCATCATCTCACTGGTTGACCTTGACCTCTATTATTCTAGGGTCATATATAGTATTCAGAGTTTGCCTTAATTTGGTACCACTCTCACGGTCTACACCGAAATAGCGCTTTACTCCTAGATGTCCAATCAACTACTGTGCCTCAATGCATTTTGGGGAGAACTAGCTAGCTCTGGGTTCGAGTGGCATTTCATCCCTAACCACAACTCATCTACTGATTCTTCAACATCAATCAGTTTAGACCTCCACTTAGTTTCACCCAAGCTTCATCTTGGTCATGGATAGATCACCCAAGTTTGGGTCCATAAGTAGTGATAATCGCCCTATGAAGACTCGCTTTCACTATGGCTCCGGTTGGTTCCCTTAACCAAGCCATTGCCTATGAGTCGCTGGCTCATTCTTCAATAGGCACGCGGTCAGAAATGACATTCTCCTCCCACTGCTTGGGAGCTCATGGTTTTATGTTCTATTTCACTCCCTGATGGGAGTTCTTTTCACCTTTCCCTCATGGTAGTACTTCGCTATCGGTCACCCAGGAGTATTTAGACTTGCAAGGTGGTCCTTGCTAATTCACACGGGATTCCATGTGCCCCATGCTACTTAGGTCAAAGCGTAAGCTAGTGATGCTTTTGGCTACTAGACTCTCACCATCTAGGGTGCAGTACTCCACTGCTTTGCCTAGTAGCATGATGCTTGTATTGCTCTCCAACAACCCCATTTTCACGGTTTAGGCTGCTCCCATTTTGCTTGCTACTACTACAGGAATCACTTTTGCTTTCTTTTCCTCTGGCTACTAAGATGTTTTAGTTCGCCAGGTTGTCTCTTGCCTGCCCATGGATTCAACAGCAGTTTGAAAGGTTGACCTATTCGGGAATCTCTAGATCTATGCTTATTTTTAACTCTCCGAAGCATTTCATCACTTGCTATGCCCTTCCTCATCTCTGGGTGCCTAGGTATCCACTGTAAGCCTTCCCTCATTTGAACCTCACCATTAACATTAAGGCTATGCCATCCTAAGGTATTGCTAATGCTAAATGGAAGGATCTTATCAACATCCATGAACGAGAAATCATAGATCGAACAACCGGATCAGAAAAATTGGGTGCTATCATAGTATCAACTAAGTTCATGGGCTAGAGATAAGCAGACTCGAACCGCTGACATTCGCCACAGGGTAAACCATCGCCTCTCAGGCCTCCCTGACTGATTCTACCATAGAGGCCAATGATCGACAATAACGCTCCCCTGAACATAGCTTACAACTTTCATTATACTATGCTCTCCAAAGAGCAACTCTTCTTAAATGGTGCTGAGTTGGAATCCCATTCTAAGGATTCTTGTGGTTTTGGAGAATCTAGCTATAGGAGAATACGAACGGAGAGCTCTCCCCCTTTTTCCGCCCGACTCTTTGGTCTTAAGAATCCTGGTTTTAAGAATGAGTGATTGCCCTTCTCTGACCCTTACTGCCCAATTGGAGAGCGGACAGCTAATGCATTCCACTTATTAAATAGAGTCTATGGTCGGTCCGTGACCCCTAGATGTCGAAGGCATCATTTGGGTTATCTTGTAGTTCCTATCGGGTGGAGACGATGGGGTTGGTCCATGGATTTTCCTTCCTTTTGCCACATTTTGCTCAAAGGGTTGAAGGGAGATAGTGCATCAAGCTATTCACAAGGGCCAACTTGATCATCTTCCCCAGGGATCCTAAATGAGTGAACCCTAGGAGAGCTGCCAACTTCAACTCTCATCCATGTATGATCCATACTAGATTTGACCAACTGCCCATCCTACCTTCTCTATGTTCTTGACAGCCCATCTTTTTGTCTCAGTAGAGTCTTTCAGTGGCATATTTCGGTCCTCTTGCCCATTACTTAGAAAAAATGAGCCATCGGTTCAAGTACAAGATACTATCATTACTGCTTGGACAATTAGACATCCAACCAGTAATTGCAATGACCCAATTGCAAGAGCGGAGCTCTACCAACTAAGCTATATCCCCCTGAGCCAAGTGGAGTATGCATGAAAGAGTCAGATGCCTCTTCTATCCTTTTCCCTGGCACAGCTGGGCCATCTTGGACTTGAACCAGAGACCTCACCCATGAAGTAAATCATCACACCTACGATCCAATCAATTGGGAGAGAATCAATAATTCTTTTTCGAGAGTGATTCATCCTTCCCGAACACAGCATATAGCTCTCCATTGTACAGTGCTCTTCAAGTGTGCTTTCCTTCTCCCTTACCATGGCAAGTATTTGTGAAATAACTCTGATGGGAAGAAAAAAGAAGGTGTTAAGAGACCCTCCTGGTCCAACCCTAGACACTCTAAGATCCTTTTCCAAACCTGCTCCCATTTTGAGTCAAGAGATAGATAAATAGACACATCCCATTACACTGATCGGGGGGCACTCGTAGTGACTAAGGGGGTCAAAGACAAGAAGTTAGTTGTTTATACAAAGCATTCTTCTTATGGCTAGATCTAATCTCCTAGTCCTTGTAGAAAGGAAAAAGAATTTCACATTTTTCTTCCTTTTGGGAAGGGAGGATTAGCGAAATCCTATTGATTGCTACTTTCTCCAGACCTTTGGGAAAGCATGAAGAAAGGCTCGAACGTTATGATCACTCCGTCACCCCAGAATGAAAGGGGTGATCTCGTAGTTCTTGGTCTGTGAAAATGTGTTGTTAGGTGCTCCATTTTCCCATTGAGGTCAAACCTAAACCTGTGCTGGAGAGATAGCTATCCATACATTGATAAGGGATGTATGGATTCTTGAGAAGAGAAGAGCCGTGGTGGTCCCCCCAGACTGCCCGGATCCCACGAGTGAATAGAAAGTTAGATCTACATTGGATCTCACCTAAATCACCCCATCTATCCTCTTGAGGAGAAGTTTGGTTTCAAACTCTGATTTGAACGGGAGGAGTATGCCATGCTAATGTACCTTGGATGATCCACATCTTCAGGTCAGGCGTTAATGAGCACATTGAACTATCCACGTGGTTGAGAGCCCTCACAACCTAGGCACAACAACACAATTATCAGGGGCGCGCTCTACCACTGAGCTAATAGCCCATCGTGTGGGCCTCCCACTAGGAGGCCTACTATGCCAAAAGTGAGAGAAACCCCATTTCTCTCTTTCCTTTTTACATCCCCGTGTTGTCGCCACACGGGAGGGACATGGGGATGTAAAAAGGGGGAACCTATCAACTTGTTCCTACTTAGGATAATAAGCTCATGAGCCTGGTCTTACTTCACTATTGAGAAATGAAAGAAGACTTCCATATCCAAGCTTGGCTCCGATGTAGCTCACTTTTTTTTGGATGTGAAGCAGTGTCAAACCAAAATACCCAACAAGCATTAGCTCTCCTTGAAAAGGAGGTGATCCAGCCGCACCTTCCAATATGGCTACCATGTTACGACTTCACTCCAGTCACTAGCCCTGCCTTCGACATCCCCCTCCTTGCGGTTAAAGTAACAACTTCGGGCATGGCCAGCTCCCATAGTGTGACGGGCGGTGTGTACAAGGCTCGAGAAGGAATTGACCGCCATACGGCTGACCGGTGATTACTGGCGATTCTGGCTTCATGTAGGCGAGTTGTAGCCTACAATCCAAATTTAGGATGGATTTTTGGAGTTAGCTCACCCTCGTGGGATCCCAACCCTTTGTCCCATCCATTGTAGCACATGTGTCACCCAAGGCATAAGGGGCATGATGACTTGACATCATCCTCACCTTCCTCTGGCTTATCACCGGCAGTTTGTTCAGGGTTCCAAACTCAATGGTGGAAGCTAAACACGAGGGTTGTGCTCATTGTGGGACTTAACCCAACACCTTATGGAACAAGCTGATGATAGCCATGCACCACTTGTGTCTGCGTTCCCGAGGGCACCCCTCTCTTACAAGAGGATTCATGGCATGTCAAGCCCTGGTAATGTTCTTTGCTTTGCATTGAATTAAACCACATTCTCCACCACTTTTGTGGGCCCACATCAATTCCTTTGAGTTTCATTCTTGCAAACGTACTCCCCAGGCAGGATACTTAATGCATTAGCTACAGCACTGCACGAGTCGATACGCACAGTGCCTAGTATCCATCATTTACAGCTAGGACTACTAGGGTATCTAATTCCATTTATTCCCCTAGCTTTTATCTCTCATTGTCATTGTCAGCCCAGCAAAGTGCTTTCACCATTGGTGTTCTTTCTGATCTCTACGCATTTAACTGCTCCACCAAAAATTCCCTCTGCCCCTACCATACTCCAGCTTGGTAGTTTCCACCACCTATCTAAGGTTGAGTCCTGGGATTTGATGGCGGACTTGAAAAGCCACCTACAGATGCTTTATGCCCAATCATTCCAAATAACGCTTGCATCCTCTATCTTACCATGGCTGCTGGCACAGAGTTAGCCGATGCTTATTCCTCAGATACTGTCATTGCTTCTTCTCCAAGAAAAGAAGTTCATGACCCTTGGGCCTTCTACCTCCATGTGGCATTGCTCCGTCAGGCTTTCTCCCATTGTGGAAAATTTCCCACTGCTACATCCCGTAAGAGTCTGGGCAATGTCTCAATCCCAGTGTGGCTGATCATCCTCTTGGACCAGCTACTGATCATCGCCTTGGTAAGCTATTGCCTCACCAACTAGCTAATCAGATGCGAGCCCCTCCTCGGGTGAATTCCTCCGTTTGCTCCTTAGCCTATGGGGTATTTGCAACCATTTCTAGTTGTTGTTCCCCTCCCAAGGGTAGGTTCTTACACATTACTCACTCGTTCGCCACTAGAAACACCACTTCCCGTCCAACTTGCATGTGTTAAGCATGCTGCCAGTGTTCATCCTCAGCCAGGATCGAACTCTCCATGAGATTCATAGTTGCATTACTTATAGCTTCCTTGTTCATGGACAAAGCAGATTCAGAACTCTCTTTCATTTCAAGGCATAACTTGTACCCATGTGCTTCATATTAGCCTGGAGTTTTCTCCCAGCAATATAGCCATCCCTACACTATCACGTCAATCCCACGAGCCTCTTATCCATTCTCGTTCTATCATGGTGGGGGTGGGGGGCAAGTCAAAATAGAAAAAGTCCCATTGGTTTTAGGGATAATCAAGCTCAAACTGATGACTTCCACCATGTCAAGGTGACACTCTACCACTGAGTTATACGCCTTCCCGGCCCCATCGAGAAATAGAACTAACTTATCCTAAGGAAAAGGGTCGAGAAACTCAATGCCACTATTCTTGAACAACTTGGAGCTAGGCCTTCTTTTCGCATTATTACTATTATGGATATGGATAGAGTAAAATAATGGGAAAAATGGAATTCCATTGTCAACTGCTCCTATTGGAAATAGGATTGACTATGGATTCAAACCATAGCACATGGTTTCATAAAATCCATATGATTTTCCCAATCTAAATCGAGTAGGTTTTGTTTTACATGAAGAAGATTTTGTTCAGCATGTTCTATTTGATACTAGTAGGAAAAGAACCCCAACTTAGTATTGTTAAAAAAAGAGGGGGGGTAGAACCAAGTCAAGGTAATACAGATCACCCCCTTCTTCTTGTGCCAAAGATCTTACCATTTTCGAAGGAACTGGAGCTACATTTCTTTTCAATTTCCATTCAAGAGTTGCTATGAATTTCCATGCCCTTTTTCCTTTTTTTTTTGAGACCTCAAAAAATGAAATGGACAAATTCCTTTTTTTAGGAACACATACAAGATTTGTTACTACAAAAAGGATAATGGTAACCTCACCATTAACTACTTAACTTCCTTTTCATTTATGAATTTCATAATAATAAATGTCCTACCGAGATAGAATTTGTAACTTGCTATCCTCTCTTGCCTAGCAGGCAAAGATTGACCTTTGTCAAAAGACTGATTCATTCGGATCAACATGAGGGTCCAACTCCATTGCCAGAATCCATGTTGTATATTTGAAGCAGGTTGACCCCCTTGCTTCTGTCAAGGTACAACCCTCTTCTCGCTGAGCCCCCTTTCTCCTTGGTCCACAGAGACAAAATAAAATGTAAGATTGGTACCAACAGTTCATCATGAAAGAAAGGACTCACCAAGCCGAGATCACTAACTAATACTAATATAATAGAAAAGAACTGTCTTTTCTATATACTTCCTATAGTTCTGTTGTTACCGTGGGTCATACGTAATCGATCAGATGATATAGATATCCCTTCAACATAACATAGGTCATCAAAAGGATCTCGGACGACTCACCAAAGCACAAAAGCAAAGATCTTTCAGAAAATGGATTCCTATTTGAAGAGTGCATAATTGCATGGATAAGCTCACACCAACCCGTCAATTTTGGATCCAATTCAGGATTTTCCTTGGGAGGTATTGGGAAGGAATTGGAATGTAATAATATCGATTCATACAGAAGAAAAGGTTCTCTATTGATTCAAACGTTGTACCTATGGAATAGGGATAGAGGAAGAGGAAAAAAGCCGAAGGTTTCACATAGTACTTTTGATCAAAAAATCAATCTAATTTATTTTGTACCCTTCGCTCGATGAGAAAATGGGTCAGATTCTATAGGATTAACAAACCTATGGAACTTAAGGAATGATGGAAGGGAATAAAAATAGAGGGAAAGAAAATTGAAATGAAATAAAGAATAAAACAAAAAATAGAAGTAAATAGAAATAAATTATGTAGAAGATAGAAGAGCCCAGATTCCAAATGAACAAATTCAAACTCGAAAAGGATCTTTCTGATTCTTGAAGAATGAGGGGCAAGGGGATTGATCAAGAAAGATCTCTTGTTCTTATTACTTGTTCTTTTATCTTATTATAAGTTATAAGATCGTGATTTGATCTGCATATGTTATGTTTGGTAAAAAGAATAATCTTCTACTTTGATTATAAATGGAAAGTGTTCAATTGGAACTTGAAAACTTGATTGAATTGGTCTTAGTTACTCTTTGGAATGGAATGGGAGAAGGGAGGAGATTCTCACAAATGAGGAAAAGGATCCAATTACTTCAAAAGAATTGAATAAGGAGCCGTATGAGGCAATATGAGGTGAAAATCTCATGTATGGTTCTGTAGAGTGATAGTAAGAGTGACTTATCTATCAACTTTTCCACTATCACCCCCAAAAAACTCTGCCTTACATAAAGTTGCCAGAGTACAATTAACCTCTGGATTTAAAATCACTGCTTATATACCAGGTATTGGCCATAATTTACAAGAACATTTTGTAGTATTAGTAAGAGGAGGAAGGGTTAAAGATTTACCAGGTGTGAGATATCACATTGTTTAGGGAACCCTAGATGCTATCAGAGTAAAGGATTGTCAACAGGGCATTCTAGTGCATTGTAGATTATTATCCAAGACTTGTATCATTTGATGATGCCATGTGAATCGCTAGAAACATGTGAATTATATGGCTAACCCAATAACAAAAGTTTTGTAAGGGGACTGGAGCAAGCTACCATGAGACAAAAGAAAGATCTTCTTTCTAAAGAGATTTGATTCAAAACTATTACTATTCTATTTATATGTCCTAGTCTGGGCTGTTGGAATTGGAATAGGTTCAGCAACAGATTACGAATCTTGGTGATCTTCTCTATCGAATGAATGGGGAGTCCGTTTTGAAATCACCCGCCTTGCACCCACCCCTGAGTATATGATTCAACAGGAATCACATAAGGGTAGATTGATAGAATCCTCTGATAAAATATCCACCAGTATCTGTAACCTAGCAGATAAAGGATATAATCCATTTTAGGGATTGGTGACTTACTCATTTAGTGACTTTGGCACTAGATGTTCCCAAAATGGTATCGGGTCGGATGAATTAGAGAAGATGTCTGTTGGCATTCCAGCCTTCCTTCTCTTTTTAGGGCCTATTCACAAGAGAATCCAGTACCTCTTGGTCGTGAATATCTAAATAGGATGAACTAGCCTCCGTGGATATCTTTGCTTTGGAACAAAACAATTCAAAAATTCAAATTAGACTCAGTCAACTGTAATGTGTATTATTTTCCAATTGAGAAGATCCATCAACATGAGACAAAAAGAAAGGTTTAACTATTTTCTTTAGTTATTCAGTTAAACTAAGGATTCATTATTGGAGTAGATAGCAACAACCATTTCATCGGACATGTGTATTTTTGATTTTTCGATGGATTTACATGGTTTCATTAATGGAAATTATTTGATGTAGTGAGTAAGAGGCTCTGGTTATTTGCCATTCAAGAATTCTTGTTTAGGTAGTTCATATCATCCATACATAGTGTTTTGATCTAAGATTTCAATTCTTCCATGTTTCAGCAGTAAGTAGCATATTGTTCCATGGAGCTAAGGTACAAAATATGGAATAAACAAGTGTTTCCATGACTCTACCACCCAGCCAATTTTGTTCCACTTAATCCCCTTTTCATAGCCACATATCTTTATGGCTAAGAAATGGGAAATCTTTCTCTTGTTACATGAATCAAATGATAATGAACTATTGATTCTAAGCCATCTCTGGCGATGAATGAACAATTCAAAGTGTTTTTCTTGTGTATTCTTGATGAATGAGCATTTATATATAGATGTTGGAGGATTTATTTGCAAAGTAATAAGCCCCTTTGAATAGGAAAAAGAATGGATCTATAGGGTCCCAAATGAATTGGCTTATTCGAAAAAAACCTTGTTCTTTGGAAGATCTATCTCATGTCTGGTACTGCATGGTTCCACTCTGCAAGAACTCCAAATCATTCTCTTGAAGCTCATCCTCTTTATGATAAATGATCTGCTTGCCATGAAATGACCCAGCCCAATAGGGAAATCCCAATTCAGTGGGCCTTTCAATACAATCAAATAGATTACCACACGGGTGCCATATTCTAGGAGCCCAAACTATGTGATTGAATAAATCCTCCTCTATCTATTGCAGGTCAAGGGCTCCTTCTCCTTCTCCTTCTTCAAACTCCGATTCGTATTTTTCATATAGAAATCTCTCATCAATGATCGAACAAGATCCATTTTGCATTATATCTAACCAATTCCTTAGTTTGAGTAATGTCACTCAATTATTATCAAACTGACTGCAATCGTTTTCTGTCCACGAGGATCCCACCAGAGCACCTTCTACTTCTAATAGGCCACGAACTAGATTAAAATCATTCTCAACAAATCCATAAGAAGTGATCCAATTTTTTTCATCGGATCCGAGTGAAGACCAAAGATCTTGAGCTACGGATTCGGTAGAACAACTCAAAAGATAAAGAAGTATTGTTAATTTCTTCATGCTCATTCCATAGAGATAGATATAGGATCTATGGGGCAATTACTTAGAAGTACATTTTGTGCAACAGCCCTTCCTATCTAATAGAAAAGGATCCCATGATCCTGAACTGATCTTACCAAGGATCAAAAATCCCAAGTTTGTCTATGAAGAGCTGATCTAATTGTATTAGTTTCTATAATTGATTTTCTCTACGTAATACTAATTGATAGGGCCTCATTGATAAGTGCTACAAGATCTCATGCATTGTAACCCATCGTTATGGACTCGAATATGTTAGTATGGAACATTTTCTTTTCCAAACAAAATCCCCTAGTATATGCAAGAATGAAAAAATGCTTTCATTGTTGTGGAATAAGAAGCCTTCATATCAATCCTTTTTTCTGTCGTTAAGGTGGAGAATTGAATCAAGAATTCTCTTTCTTCATCATCAATTGAATCACTATTCATGACCCAGGATTCTATTTTATCATCAATCCAATCACTGTTCACATTTTTTTATTTTTCTTATCAATGAATAGATCTCTTTACTTGTATGACTTAAACATCTCGTATTTCTCAAAAAAGTGATTCAATTGATGGGATTTGGTATGATACTTATGAGATTGATGATATTGATATTCAAATATTTCTTCTTAGAATGTATTGATTTGATCCCATAAGCGGGACCCCCACCCAATAGCATGTTGCCACCAGAAGTAGAACCCCATATTTCTTCTAGAGAATCTCCTAATTGTTCTAGAGAAACTAGAAAGAGATTCTTTAACAAGAAAGAATTCAGTTCAGATGTAGGATACCTATATAGAAGTTTTTGCAACTCAATCATGTATGATGGAATCATCAAAGATTTGATCTTTTCTAACTCTGTTTGTAACTCACTAGAGGCTCGGAAAACAAAGAGAAGATGTATACAAATGAGATATCCAGCAACAAGAAGAAGGAAAAGGATTGAATAGAGGAACTCTTGAGCATTTGTTGATCTCTGATGTGTCCATATCAATAGAACGGGTGACTCATTATTTTGATGAATCATTTCTTCAAACAGAAGAAGAAGATTCAATAAACACTTACTCAAAATCTCACTTATCAGAGTCCGTTGTGGAAGAATCGCCCACAATATTTTCTGAGGAATAGGCCATGATATATCTGATCCTTGCATAATATCACGAAAAATGGATACAAATTTTTGACTACTACTTATACTTAGTATTGGCAATGGGTCTGAAAAAGTATCTAAAAGGGTGAAATTTAGAATAGAACCAGAAGTGATGTGGATCATTCAAGAATCGAAGTCGATTTGCTTTATAAAAAGAAGATATCAATGAACTTCTATGAAATGGTTTCACAGTATTCAGCCAATCATCTCGATCTTGGGATATCATTGAGAAATAGAAATCCGTGTTATCAAAGGATTTCCTGCGATTATTTCTAGTATGGAATGAGTCAATCATCCACTTTGGTATCTTTCTAAACAAAAATGGTAATATTGTTCCTCCATTGATCAAGAATTTCGGTCTTTGGGTAGTATCATGATCATCAAATAAGAAGGGTTTCATTTTATTCAAATGAACGATTTGAACACCTTTTGATTCTAATAACTGATTGCAGAGTTAATCGTTCGGGCCTTTCAATTCATAGATGTGGATCTCAGACCTATGAATGGGTATATCCCTGATACTCACAAAGAAAAAGGGAAGTGACTTGGATAAAAAGTCAAGTGACTTGAACAAAAAGAAACGAAGTGTCTTAGACAAATCTTGTTTGTTAATAGCCTCGGACCAATCAATCAAATATCGATTAATAAGTAATTGATTGAACACTACTTAAAAATGATTCTTCTGTTTAGAAATGAAATGTTCCAAATGTTCCTGGAAATTCTTGCTCCCATTGGACCATTTGTATCTATACGCATTAGGATCCTGATTCATGGATATCTCGGTTCAAGAAATAAGAGGATCAAACCATTTACTCTTTTTCAAATTTGATAAATGTTGGTTGATCATATATGTCATTATAGTTATATGATTCAGAGTATCATTTTCTATTTGATCCCTTTGAATTCCATATTGCAAGTTGCTATCAGATCTATTCATTAAAAAGAATAGATTCGATACATTTCTTATGTACCCATAGGTTCTATATTGGATTTGAATCCAATCTCGAATCAATCTATTTTGATTGACTAACTCCATTGTGTTGTTGCAAGCAAATACCGCTATTTTTAGTTTTGGATCTTCCAAATCATTCCTGCAATAGATCTAGACCGATTTTTTTTCTGATCCTTCGATAAAAAGATTCATTCTCTTCATAAAAGAGAGGAGGTAGAACCAATAAAGATTTCTTTTTTTATTTCAATTCATCTCTGGAGTTGAATACCTCATTCAAGAATTTCTTTTACATCCAATCCATAGGAATCAATAGAAAAGGCAAATCCCCTATGATACACTAGATCTGGCTCAGTCATTGATAGAGTGAATGATCTACCATTTCTTGAAATCTCTCTTCTAATTAAAAATTGTGGTGTAACACATATCCCCCTTTGTTCCGGTCATGCAATAGATGCAATAAATCCAAAAATGGATTTTTGTTCAAGAATTGAGATGGTATTTTGTCAATACATAATTATATTGAATATATCGACCATTTCTTTAGTTTCCAATCACCTAGAAGGTACAAAAGAAACATCTTATTTTTTCTTCAAAAATTTCTGATCTCCAGTGGACCTCTCAGTAGGATTCGAACCCAGATGAAGTTATGACCATCTATCAGAGAAAAAAGAATGAATTGATCTTGTAGGATTCCCAAGTTAAATTTCTTCCGGAAGTAGATGATTATTCGTCTGCTTCTCATGTTCCGTGAATAGCCGGGACATTGAGGAAGATCCAAAAAGGCATTTCGAGAATCGATCTGATTCTATCTCTGTTCATTTCATTTGAAGAAAGGAAGGATCCAGGCATTTTGGGAATCAATCTGATTCTATCTCTGTTCATTTCATTTGAAGAAAGGAAGGATCCCAAAGAATCGAACTTTCTTTTACTTGCTGAATCTCTATTTGATCGATCAATGTGTGATATTCTGAATCCGCATTTCTAATGGAATCGAAATGATCTCTGGATTGATCAGAAGATCCTTTCCACTGGCTAGAATCTGTTACTTGAATGAAAATAGATCTTATGGAATCATATTGAATATTTGACAATACATTCTGTACCTTGCTAAAAAATTGATCCTTGTTTACCAACCACACATTGTCTAGCCAAATCAAATTCTCTCTCGATACATTCCTCAAAAAATCTGATTCATGCTGATTCTTTCCCCAACTAATGAAGAGATCTTGGCAGAATTGCCACATATGAAATTGAGCACAATTTTGCAAAGAAATACCCCACTTGTTTCTTGAGAAGAGATGGGAAACATGCTCAATATCATTCGATTGAATAGTTGCCTTAGCTCTTTGTTGTTTAAAGAAACCCTCCCCTTCAATTGGTCTTTTTTCATGAAAAGTAGACATGAGATAACAAATCAAGTCTTTCCCTAAGATTTTGAGTCCCGAATTCAAGTTCATTATGTTTAACTTCTTCCTCGGAGAAAGACGATCAAACAATTCCCAATCATGGTCCTTGTGGATTGGATTATCCGTATAGGAAAAAAAAGAAACTCCAGATATTTGCTATGTTTCTCTTTGAATGAGATCTCAATTCTAGCTATGATTTCATTAGATATCTTACAACTAGAATCCCTACTTTTTCTGATCTTGTTCCTCCACCACCATGAACCCCAGTTAGATTCAAGCATGATACACTTTTTATTTATTGGGAGAACCCAAGTATGCTCTTGCGAATCCATGAAACAACTCTCAGAAATCTTTTTCCTTTTTGGAAGATATAGGAGTGAAACAATCAACCTATTGATATTGGAAGACCAAAAAGATTCTTCCAATGTCTCATTTCTAGGTACAATGGAATTCATAGGTATGGGAAGAAGCCCCACAAAATAGAGATTTTTTCTTTTGACCATCTTTCGATTGTTAATAAGAGATATAAGGACCGCTACTACAAGCAGTACTACACCTTTGATCGTGAAATATCAATTGCTTGTTGAACTTTGTGAATCACACAAAAGTCGGATACTCCCAATTGTGGGTCAAAGAGTTTCATAAAATATTCTTGGTGGAAAAAAATGTGAGTGAAAGATCCCACTGAATCGAATTTGATCCATGAATCTAAGAAATAGTGAGAATTCTTGATCTCTCTCCATATCTCTCAGTTCAAAGATCCAAGATTTGAATTGATGTCATTTCATTGATTCCTCCTAAAGATTTCATTTCAATTGGAATTTGGTTATTCACAATGTACGATGATCCCTATTAAGCATCCATGGCTGAATGGTTAAAGCGCCCAACTCATAATTCGCAAATTCATAGGTTCAATTCCTGCTGGATGCATGCCAATGGGAATGTTCAATAAGTCTATTGGAATTAGCTCTGTATCAATGGAATCTCATCATCCATACATAATGAATTTGTATATTCATACCATAACATATGAATAGTAAGAACTAGAATTCCTATCAATACTGGAACTCATAGGGAAGTAAATGGATTTATGGATGTAATCAAATATGTAGTATTTATAGAAAAAAAGTATTCAATTATTGGGGAACAATCAATATACTTCTAATGTCGAATTAGGATCAACTAGGACAGAAATAAAGCATTGGGTTGAACTCTTCTTTGGTGTCAAGGTAATAGCTATGAATAGTCATCGACTCCCAGAAAGGGTAGAAGAATGGGACCTATTATGGGACATACAATGCATTACAGACGTATGATCATTATGCATTATAGATGGAATGGGATCTATTCCACCTCTTATAGAGAAAAGAACTTAAAGGAAAATACTTAATGACATGGTGATACATTTATACAAAACATCTATCCTGAACACACGCAATGGAACCGTAGACAGTCAAGTGAAATCCAACCTATGAAATAATTTGATCTATGGACAGCATCATTGTGGTAAAGGTCATAATGCTAGAGGAATAATTACCGTAGGGCATAGAGGGGGAGGTCATAAGTGTCTATACCGTAAAATTAATTTTCAACGGAATGAAAAAGACATATCTAGTAGAATCGTAAGCATAGAATATGACCCTAATCAATATGAATACATTTGTCTCATACACTATGGGGCTCTTTCTGTCTTAAAGAGATCCCCCTTCCCTTACGAAAGCAAGCTAAATCTTTAAGGCATTTCACGAAAACCATTGTTAAAGCGGCTAAGAGAATAAGCCTTCTTTCCCGGGAAGCCCTCTATTCTTAGACAGTGAAATCGAAAGCAAGAAAGGTTCTAGTCGGTCCCGAACTGGGCCAAGAGTGGAAAAAGCCTAGCTGACAGACTTCCGCACAGGAAGGAGTGACTGAACGCTCATCCTGGAAATGGTTTTGCAACTTTTCAATCCTCAAAAAACAAAACCCCTAAAAGTACCATTGAAATGGAATAACACGGGAAGATGAAACCCTTTTTAACCAAAAACAGGAGAATTAGTCAACTTGTCAATCAAGATTCAATCCATTTGTATGGGAGTGAGATATGTTTCTAGACAAGAGATCGAATAAGCAGATTCTAAGCTTAGACTATTGTTTGCTTCCTATTTTCCATAAGAGGAGCAGAAATTTCCAGGAGTAGGAGAATGCATGTCTTAGTAAGCGGCGCTCACAATTTTCATTTATGCCTTTTGATCACATTCTTTTTCTCTTCGACTTAGGCAGCTTTATAAGACTACAAACTCGAATATCTTTCTGGTCTTATCCCTGGCCTGGGGAAGGTGCTTGCACCTTTGCATCTTGTCCTCCAGTGTCTTCCACCTCTTCTTGGTGAGAAGAGATATATTTTACATCCAGAGGGGCTATAATTGGAGATACCATTGTTTCTGGTACAGAAGTTCCTATATCAATGAGAAATGCCCTACCTTTGAGTGTAGTTTGAATTATTGATTTACGTAATTGGAAGTAACTAATTAGGTTTATGACAAAACCTAGAAATCGATCACTAATCCAATTTGAGTACCTCTATGGGATAGACATTAATAGAAAATTATTGAGTAACGGCAGCAAGTGATTGAGTTCAGTAGTTCCTCATAGAAAATTATTGACTCTAGAGACATGGTAATATGGAGAAGACAAAATTGTTTAAAGCATGCACTAAATGGGAAACAACCTTCTTTCAAAGAGAGGAGGATGGGTTATTTTGTTTTGATTTGATGGTCAGATGTGAATTGAAAGCTAAGCATTGGTAAGATCGTGGGGGCAAAATAGAGATGTCTCCTATATTACCTGCAATATGTGGAAGTAGCAACGTAATTTCATAGAGTCATTCGGTCTGAATGCTACATGAAGAACAAGCCAGATGACGGAACGGGGAGACCTAGGATGTAGAAGATCATAACATGAGTGATTCGGCAGATTTGGATTCCTATATATCCACTCATGTGGTATTTCATCATACAATTCATATAAGGTCCATCTGTTTAGATATCATCATATACATCTAGAAAGTCGTATGCTTTGGAAGAATCTTGTACAATTTGGGAAGGGGTTTTTATTGATAAAAAAGAAGAATCTACTTCAACCGATATACCCTTAGGCACGACCATACATAACATAGAAATCACACTTGGAAAGGGTGGACAATTAGTTAGAGCATCAGGTGCTGTAGCGAAACTGATTGTAAAAGAGAGTAAATCAGCCACATTAAGATTACCATCTATGGAGGTCCATTTGATATCCAAAAACTGCTTAGCAATAGTTGGACAAGTGGGTAATGTTGGCGTGAACCAAAAAAGTTTGGGTAGAGCCAAATCTAAGTGTTGGCTAGGTAAGCGCCCTGTAGTAAGAGGAGTAGTTATGAACCCTGTAGACCACCCCATGGGGACGGTGAAGGAAGAGCCCCTATTGGTAGAAAAAAACCCACAACCCCTTGGGGTTATTCTTCACATGGAAGAAGAAGTAGGAAAAGGAAAAAAATATAGTGATAGTTTTATTCTTCGTCGCTATAAATAGGAATATTGAAAATTGAATTTTTGGAATTTGCAATAATGTGATGGGCGAACGACAGGAATTGAACCTGTGCATGGTGGATTCACAATCCACTACCATTATACCCGCAATGATTGGACATACAATCGCCATTCACCTATTTATATAATAGATCAGATGGTAGGTCACAAATTGGGAGAATTTGCCCCTACTCTGACTTTCATGAGACATGCGAGAAATGATAATAAATCTTGTCGTTAATTTTTTCATTTTTATTTTCTATTTTAGTAAAGTAGCAAAAGTAGTTATCATTCATTGGTAGGAGATAACCTTATGATAAAGATAAAGAATTTGACTTCAAGAGGGGGGGCAATACCAAATCTCTTGCTCTGGAACAAGATATTCGATATTTCTCCTTCAATGATCCATAAACATTAAGACAAAAGTCTTATCCAATTGTAGTTGGGGCTTCAATAGTGGCTAGGTCTAGAGGGAAGTTGTGAGCATTATGTTCATGCATTACTTCCATACCAAGATTAGCACGATTTATAATATCAGCCCAAGTGTTAATGACACAGCCTTGACTATCAACTACAGATTAGTTGAAATTGAAACCATTTAAATTGAAAGCCATAGTATTAATAGCCAAAGTAGTAAACCAAATACCTACTACAGGCCAAGCAGCCAAGAAGAAATGTAAGGAATGAGAATTGTTGAAACTAGCATATTGGAAGATCAATTGGCCAAAATAACCATGAGCAGCTACGATATTATAAGTTTCTTCCTCTTGACCAAATTTGTAACCTTCATTAGAAGATTCATTTTGAGTGGCTTCCCTGATCAAACTAGAGGCTACCAAAGAACCATGCATAGCACTAAATAAGGAGTCGCCGAATACACCAGCTACACCTAACATGTGAAATGGATGCATAAGGATATTGTGTTCTGCCTGGAATACAATCATAAAATTGAAAGTACCAGAAATTCCTAAAGGCATACCATCAGAAAAACTTCCTTGCCCAATAGGGTAGATCAAGAAAACAGCAGTAGTAGCTGCAACAGGAGCTGAATATGCAATAGCAACCAAGGATGCATACCCAGACGGAAACTAAGTTCCCACTCATGACCCATATAACAAGCTACACCAAGTAAGAAGTGTAGAACAATTAGCTCATAATGACCACCGTTGTATAACCACTCATCAATAGATGCCACTTCCCATATCGGATAAAAATGCAAACTGATAGCTACAGAAGTAGGAATAATGGCACTAGAGATAATATTGTTTCCATAAAGTAGAGACCCGGAGACAGGTTCATGAATACCATCAATATCTACCAGAGGAGCAGCGATGAAGGCGATAATAAATACAGAAGTTGTGGTCAATAAGGTAGGGATCATCAAAACACCAAACCACCCAATGTAAAGATGGTTTTCAGTGCTAGTTATCTAGTTGCAAAAACAACCCCATATGCTTGTACTTTCGCGTCTCTCTAAAATTGCAGTCATGATAAGATCTTGGTTTATTCTATTTTCAAAAACTCCCAAGCACACATATTACCTCTAGTTATCTAAAATCTAGATATAGATAATACGAAGGCTTGTTATTTAAGAGTATAACATGCGCTATATGTTAATGTCAACCAATCTCCATATTGTAGATTTCTATTTATCTGACTAAATTGACCAGAACAATTTCTAAATCAAATAAATCAATATTTGAATTTTCAAATTCTAATAGAAAAAAAACCTTTTTCCTTTCCGTATGGGTTGCCTAGGACTTGAACCCGGAACTAGTCAGATGGAATAGATAATTTTTCCTTCTTATTGTAAGAGATGAAAAAAACCTCTGCCCAAACCGTGCTTGCATTTTTCATTGCACATGACTTTCCCTATGTATACATATACAACTTAGACCCTGAAAAAAAATTTGGAATAGCCGGTTGATTCAACCACTACACTATTCCATGAGCATTTTAGAATGCAAATTCATAAATTTTTCTTGATCAATTATCAAATTTCCTTTTTATTTTCATAAATGGAATTTGCATTATATTACATAAGGTTAAGGTCTCATGATCAATCATGAAAAATCCCACAAGTCATTGCTACAGATAATATCCAAATACCAAATCCGTCCTGTATATAATTGAAAAGGGGCTTTTGGTAAGATTAAAGAAAGAACTTGTCCTTCTTCTGTAAAGAATTCTTCCAATAATCCCGAGCCTAATCTTTACAAAAAAGCACGTGCTATACTTTTATGTTTACGAGCCAAAGTTCTAGCACACGAAAGCCGAAGTATATACTTTATTTGATACAAACTCTACTTTTTTGAGGATCCACTGTGGTAATGAGAAAAATTTCTGCATATCCAACTAAATTGATGAATAATATCCAAATTTGAAAAATCAGACCAGATTGGCTTACTAATAGGATGCCCAGATACAGTACAAAATTTCGCTTTAGACCATAGTATCGATTTCTTAGTAAGAGTATCTATTAAAAATGTAATTTCTAGCATTTGATTCCTTACCACCAAAAGACTTATTAGTATACTAAAAAGATAACCCAGAAAACAAAAAGAATAATTTAATAATTGGTTTATATGAATCCTATGTGGTTGAGACCAAAATTGAAAATAATATTGCAAAAAATTGACATAGTAAGATCTCCATTTCTTCATCATAAGATGAGTTCCCTTTGAAGCCAGAATTGCTTTTTCTTGATATCGAACATAATGCATGAAAGGATCCTTAAAGAACCACAAGGTCTTATAAAAATGAAAATAATTAGAACACGCTACTATAAAAAGTTGTTCTATTTTTCCATAGAAATTCATTCGCTCAAGAAAAGCCCCATAAGGTGTTGATAGTAAATAAGAGGATTGTTTACAAAAAAAAATAATATAAATTCACATTTAGAGACATAAGAATTATATAGGAATCGAAAAAATCTTTGATTTTCTTTTGAATTTGAAATTGAAATGATGTAAATAGATTTTTTTGGAGTAATGAAACTATTCCAATTTAATATTCATGAAGAAAGAATTGCAATAAATGCAAAGAAGAAACATCTTGGTTCCAGCATTGAAGGATTTGAACCAAGATTTCCAGATGGGTGGGATGGGGTATTAATATATCTGACACAAAATTAAAATGCGAAAATTTGTCCTCTAAAGAAGGAAATATTGAATGAATAGATCGAAAATTTTGAGATTTAGGTATTTCTTTTTGTTCAAGGGAAGACCCTAATCACAGCAAGAATGGAATTTCCATAATGACTGCAAAATCTTCAAATATCATTTGGGAATAAAAAAAATTATTGTGCCCAACACTTTGATTTTGGCTCGAATCATCAACTGAATAAATCAAATAATTTTGTTGATACATTCGAATAATTAATTATTTCACAAGTACTGAACAAGATTTATTGTCATAATCCAAAATTTCTACAAAAGTCAAAACCATTTAAACCACGATCATAAGCAAGTGTATAAATATACTCCTGAAAGAGAAGCGAATATAGGAAGTGCCTTTGCCTAGATCCATCTTTTTCTAAATAGACTTCTAATTCTTCCATTTTCATTTCTACTTGAACAGGAAATGAGGGGCATTTCTTGGGTTATCAAATTATACATAGTGCAATACGGTCAGTACAGGATATATATTATGTATATAGCAATAGTAAGAAAATATATACCTGGAGACCAATCAACAGATCTTTTTCTCAACTTTTCTATCTAATGGGTTTATGTTTTTATGTTTGTTAAAATTACAAGAGTGTAAAAAGTTCTTTATTTTTGCAACCTAATCACTCTTTTGACTTTGGAATAAAGTCTCTTTATCAATATAGGATTTCTTCTACACATTTGTATCCAACCCATAATTCTACTATAATTAGATTAAAGAATAGCTAGGATTCAAAAATAAAAAATGAAAAGAATCATTTACACGAGAATCCTTTCCCCCATCAGGTATTAATTAATTTTTAACATCTAATTAGATCAGATAATTAATTATTCATATTAAGAATATAAGCTCATTGCATTTTGTTTTACTCGAATTGGGACCATAAGACTATCCATTTATCCACTAGACCTAAAGAATAAACCCAAAATTCCATTTTGATTTTTTTAAAATTTAAATTCCAAATTTCATTTTTTTTTATTACAACATGTTGTTTTCCCCATTCATTACCTTTCAAGATCAGTCATGGTCTTATAGACTACCAATAGTCTAGATGAATTTGGTGCTTCATCCAAATGTGTAAAAGATCATAGTCGCACTTAAAAGCTGAGTACTCTATCATTGAGTTAGCAACCCGAATAAATATGCTATATAGATACGATTGAAATAAAAAAAAGACCAATTGAATTGCAATGTGCGATCCCGACAAAAACAAAACATTGAACTAAAAAAAAGAAGGATTTTTTAATAACCAATTATGAACTTATGAACGAACACCAAAATGCTAAAACTGTGTATCTGCTTAAAAAACAACAAACAAACTATTAATAGCGATGTAAACATTGACATTTATTTTGATTTTATTAATTTTGATTTTTTATTTTCATTAATGTTACTAAAATATGCCTTGTCTTCCATAACTATAGAATAAATCCGACAACCCACCATTTGATTGAAGCGAAGGAAAAAACCAATCAACTCAATTTCAATATAGGGCAGATATAAACCGATCCATTTATCCATGATCAAATTATATTTGTTCGGTACATTATTGTCAATATGAATTGAATGTTGAGAAAAAAAATTAAATTAGTAAGTAAATTAAATATCTCATTCACTAAAGAGACGCAAATTTGACCATATCCAATTGAATTATCAATGGTTTAATTGAAATTTTTAATGAGGAACGTAGATTGAGAGTCTAGTTTTTCCATATGTATGGAATAGAAAAGGTTTCACATAAGGTCATATTAAGTTCCTTACTCTTGCTTTCCTATGAAAAAGAAAACATTAATATATATAGGACTATTATCTTTTCTTTCGTATCCCTCATATACAACGAACCATTGTTACCGAAGATACTGATAAATGTTTTAAGGAATCGCAGATACTTTTTACTTAATGGAGAAAAAGGGCTCTTGGCCGTTATTACTAAATACTGAAATAGAAGAATAAATATAATAACAATATCTAATATCATATCACAAGACTTGTTCATTTATTTTATGCATTTACTTCGGATTCCTGAATATTCTCATCAACTCCATCACCAATTCCATATTCCATTTCCATAAAGTTAATGGAATATATAAATATATAAATGCCCTACTAGTTGATACACTACATTGATTTACAATTATTCATTTGAATAATTCTAAATACAATTTCCCATTTCTCGATTTTTAGTTTTTCTATCCCAGCTTTATAAACTTTAAGCTTAAGATTGGCAAGATAATTAGTACCAAAAACTCCTTACTCTTTAATCTCTACACAAAATATATTTAATGTGGAATTAGTATACCCCATTTATTTATTTTGGGAGAATTTTGGTTTGGAAAGGACATAGAGAGATCTTTCTTTTGCGTTTTGACTCAGAATGCATCGTGTGATAATTTACATTTCCTATATACTAAATATAGGGGCTTCTCTAAGTAATTAACTTAAATTTAAATAGTTATCTTCAATTTCAATCAATTTCAATATAAATATCAGTAATACGAGCATATATTATACTTTTTTTTCATCTACATTTAAGACTTGATTATGTTTATGAGAAACCAAATAGAAGAAAAAATATCATTCTGAGAATTTTTTGTAGAAGTCAGGAACAATCTGATCTGGGGCTGAAGGATTCGAACCTCCAAGTAACGGAACCAAAACTCGCTGCCTTACCACTTGGCCATGCCCCATTTTGATTTCTGTTCAATACTACTAAACACTAATAATGTAATTATATTAGTTAATAGTCAATTCCAACCCAAATACATAGGATAGACATCGTTACTAGGATTCGACACATATGATATAGAAAAAAAGATTCATTGATCATTACGTATAATTCAATTAAGATATTGTAGGAAAGTAGAATTACTTATTATTATTTATTCTCATTTTGCTTTGGAATGGGAGAATGATTTTAAATTTGGAAGAGTTAGAAGAAAAAAGGAATTATTTGATCTACTTTTTTTTGTTTCACTTCTTAAAATTTCAAAAATAACTCAATCAGAATCAAATATCAAATTATATCATCTGCAAGAACAAAATGTTTGTTATGCTTAATATCTTTAATTTAATTTGTATCTATCTTAATTCTGTCTTTTATTTGAGTAGTTTTTTCTTTGCCAAATTACCTGAGGCTTATGCCCTTTTCAACCCAATCGTAGATGTTATGCCCATCATACCTATACTCTTTTTTCTTTTAGCCTTTGTTTGGCAAGCTGCTGTAAGTTTTAGATAAAATCTTTAATACTCTTCTAAATTCTAAATTCCTGATTCATTCAAAAAAAAGATTTGAAAAATGGATAGGATCCAATATGCCTTATATTTTTTATTATTTTATTACTAAAAAAATAACTAATCTATTCCCCTTTCGAAAAAAATGAACTTATTTTGGAGATTGTGTAATGCTTACTCTTAGACTCTTCATTTACATGGTGGGGATATTCTTTGTTTTCCTCTTCGTATTCAAATTCTTATTTAATGATCTAGGGCATAATCTTCGATGTGAGAAATGAAAAAAAAATAAAATCAAAGGATCAAAATTTTTTGGAATTCGAAACTCTCAAGAGATCAGAAAGAAGGAGCAGGGATAGAGGGATTCAAACCCTCAGTACGAATAACTCGTACAACAGATTAGCAATCTGTCGCTTTAGTTGACTCAACCATCTCTCCCAATTCAAATCAAAACTACAAATTTTTTATGTGATATGTGAAGTAAAAGTTGATAAAAACTCTAGTTTTAAGGATACAAGGATTCTATGATATAGAAAAAAATATACAACATCCACAAGCAATTAAATTTCAATAATGATTTGAAACAGATATTCCCATCCCCATAGAAAGAATACCTTACTTCTTTGAAGAGGTACGAAAGTGTATTCCCCCAGCCTAGTTAAATACTGGTCGGGCCAGTACTTCTTTTAAATCAATTAATCATTCATAGATCAATTAATTTTATTTAATTTATATATAAAAAGTTCATTTTATTTATATAAACAAAAACATAAAACATATTAATTATATGTTGTTTATATAATTAAACAATATCTCAATAATATTAATATAGTATCTAAAAAATTTAATTCTACTATATATAAATGTTAATATATATAACAATATCTCAAAACACACATATTTCGAATAGAAATATTAATTGAACCCCCCAAAAAGCCAAACTTTATTTTATTTATTTAAATTTAAAATAAATTTCAGATCTGATTTAACCGAATTCATAAGATCTAATAGTTGAGAAGCAAAAAAAAAAAAAGAAAAAGAACCATATATGCAGAATTCATCATTTTTATGGTCTGGCTTCAATGACTTCTTCGGGCCAGGGCTGCCAGTCCATTAATGACTTACTAGCAAAGAAAAAGTATAAGCCCTTCTTTCTTGTATTTAAATAAGCTTTTTGCTATCACCGGCTTTTTTTTGAATCCCTAGTCAGCGTATGTGTAAACTACTAGAATTTTCATGGTTTTGATGTAATTTTGTTTTGATTGCATCTCACTTTTTTTGTTTTGTCTTCGACAAATTGTTATTTATATATCATAATATATATATGGTAGCGGGTATAGTTTAGTGGTAAAAGTGTGATTCGTTCTATTAACCCCTTAAATAGTTGAAGGGTCTTCCAGTATTTTTATTCAAAATAAAAAATTACAAAACTTTATTTTGAAAATTTGAAAGGTTTAATCCTTTACCTCTTAATGGCATATTTGAGGAAATATATACATTTTCACAATTTGTATCCAAAATTCTATAAAAAAAATGGATTATGGAGTTGCGAAGCATAATTTTTTTTATTTTGAATTGGATCAACTCTTCCAATTGAATAATTATGAATATAAGTATAAATAAAAGATCTATGGATAAAGATCCAAAATTTTATTTCCAATCATAACTAGATCTTCAATTTTTTTGTTGTAAAAGGAAAATTGAAGCTAATTAGCTAGAGAACGAGGGTTTTGGTTTACTAGAATCATCGGCATATTGTTTCAGCTCAGTGGAAAAACAAAATTATTTTCCCCAAGATCCCACGAGTAGAAATAGGGAACAAAGTAACTAGACTAGATAGATTTGGTATAATCTCCCTACTCTAGATTTAGAGGGATCATTTAGAAAGTGAGTATTCTTGGATGCATTCAGATAGACAAGCTGACATAGATGTTATGGATCAAATTTTATTAGGACTTCCTTTATACATTGAAAATTTTTTATTTCTATTCTTCATTTAAGATCTTAGATCTAGAAATACATCAATTTTTCATAAAGGAGCCGAATGAAACCAAAATTTTATGTTTGGTTTTGAATTAGAGACGTTAAAAATGATCAACCAATGTCGACTATAACTCCTAGCCTTCCAAGCTAATGATGTGGGTTCGATTCCCTCTACCTGCTTCATATTTCTTATACATATACATACATCATAAAATGGAATATACATCCTTTTTTGTTTTTAGGGAATAAAAATTCATTTATTTATGTGTAATCAGATTTTATCTGAACAAAAAGTGAAGACTGCAAAAGAAAAAAATGGGAATGAAAAAGCATCCATTGTCTAATGGATAGGATAGAGGTCTTCTAAACCTTTGGTATAGGTTCAAATCCTATTGGACATGATTTCTTTTTTTTCAACTATTCTTTTTTTTTTAATGCCCATGTCAAGAAACCCATTTCTTTTCTAAAGATTTAGATCAAATATATATATATTTCTCAACAATTAGTCTTGTACTAAGACTAAGAATCAGAATGAGAAATTTATATTTGTTTTTGATATCCATTTGCCCCAGTATAAATAGTATCTATTTGTTCTTCTACCGTGAGAGGATCTGATTGAGATTGTTTGAGCAACTCACATAATCATTGACCTCTTGCCAATTGATTCTGAGTAGCTTTATCGATATTAGAAGTGAATTGTGCAAAGGCTTCTAATTCTATAAATTAAGCTAGTTCCAATTTTGATTTTCTGGCTACTTGTTTCATAGCTTTAATTTGAGTCGCAGATCCCACTCTGGAAACAGAAATACCCACATTAATAGCAGGTTAGATTCCAGCATTGAATAGATCGGCGGATAAAAATATTTGTCCATTTGTAATGAAAATTTTATTAGTGGGGATATAAGCTGAAACATCCCCAGATTGAGTCTCAACTATTGGTAAAGTAGTCATACTTCCTTCACCTAAACAAGAACTTTATTTAGCAGCTCTTTCCAAATGGTGTGAATGCAAATAAAAAACATCTCCTGGATAAGCTTCATGACCAGGGGGTCTTCTTAATAGAAGAGACATTTGGCGATAAGCTTGTGCTTTTTTGGAGAGATCATCATAAATTATTAAAGTATGTTGTTCATGATGCATAAAATATTCAGCTAGAGCCGCTCCTATATAAGGTGTGAGATATTATAATGTAGTAGGTGAATCCGCTATTTTGGCTACCACAATAGTGTATTCCATCGCCCCTCACTCCTGAAAGGTAGTCACTACCTGAGCCACAGAAGATGCTTTTTGACCAATAGCTACATAAACACATATTACATTTTGCCCCTTTTGGTTGAGAATAGTATATGTGGCTACTGCCATTTTGCCGGTCTGCCTGTCCCCACTAATTAATTCTCGTTGACCACGTCCTATAGGGATCATGGAATCAGTAGCAATAAGTCCCATTAGAAGAGGCTTATATACGGAGTGTCTTGAAATAATACCTGGGGCAGGAGATTCAATTAAGCGAGATTCGGAAGCTGAAATTTCCCCCCTCCCATTAATAGGTTTAGCCAAAGCATTTATAACACAACCCAAATAAGCCTCACTATTAGGTACCTAATTAATTTTTGCTGTTACTTTTACAGAGCTTCCCTATTGTATCATCAAACTATCGCCCATTAATACAACGCCAACATTATTGGATTCCAAATTCAGAGCAATGCCTATTGTACCCTCTTCAAATTCTACCAATTCGCTTGCCATGAATTCATCAAGACCATGAATACAAGCAATACCATCGCCTACTTGAAGTACGATACCAGTATTCACAATCTTTACTTCTCTATTATATTGTTCGATACATTCATGGATAATATTACGAATTTCATTGGCTCGAAGGGTTACCATTAGTGTCTCTTTATTCTTTTTCAAAAGCAAAAAAAACATACCTAAAGTTTCAACTAAAGCAAAAGTAGAAAGATTAATTGGTTATTTCTTCCATCGCTGCGAGGATATGAGTATTAGCACTGATGATACAAAAATGTAAATCACCATTCAAACAACTATTCAGAGTTCCTAGAGCTCCATGTAAGGCTTGATGGAAAACTCGTTGTCATACCCGATTAATCGCTCTTTATTGTTCAAAAAGAAGGGTTTCCTTTTTACAATTTTCTAATCTTTCCAAACTATCACAAGTAGCATTAATCAAATTTACTTTTTCTTGTTCTATCTCAGAGTATCCATTAATTTGATACTCATCTGCTTCCATTTCCACTTTTCATAAGTGAGTTTGAGTTTTTTCAAGCTGCTCAATGGCCCCTTTATGCAATTCTTACAAATTTTGAATAGTACTCAAGATCCTCTATTTTCAATTATCAAATAAATCATTTAATGAATGTATATTATCTTACTATATAATATAATTTTACAACTTCCATGATCTCTTCCCGAACCAAACATGAATCTTTCCGTTCATTTGGCTCTCACACTCAATTATTTATTTTATAGACATATAGACATTTCCATATCATTTAATGTAATGAGCCTGCCCCATCTTTTCTTCATGAAAACTGATACAAGACCAAAATGTTCTATTCTAGTAAAAGGACTCTTCTGACCAAACAAAAATCTATAATTTCATCAAAGTTATTTCTTTATTTAATTTATTCTTTATTAAATTTCAAATACAAATATATATATATAATAGATATTTTGTTTTAATATATTTGAAATTGAAATATTTTATTTTAATATAATTTAAATTTGTTTATGCCCTTTCTGCAAATCCAAAAATTTCTTCGGTTTTTATACATAGGTTATCAATTCGGCATTAGATAAAAAGAGGCAAGGTGCCTATTTTTTTCTAATACATTTCTTTTATAGTAACTAGTAAATAGTTGAAATCTTTTTATTGATATCAGTGTCTTATATCAGATAAATTACTAACTATTCATTTTAACATGAAAATCATTTCGGTATTAACACTAAAATAGTGGTAGAAAGAATACTCATGTTATGCCTGGATTTCAAACAGTTTGGCTTTAACCATGTTAATGGTCTAACATTATTGGTTGATAGAAAATCAAAGTTGATTTACCAATGAATCACGAAATGCTATGGTTCTTACATATATTATATTATATAATTTCTGAATGGAATTTATTCATAAGTAATTCGTTGAGATTGTCCACCTTTCTTTCTTATTTTTTATTATATTTATAAATACAATAAAAAATAAGAAATAGAAATCTATTACATTAAAGTACTGCCGGTTGGATCTAACCTATTTTTGAAATAGACAACTCACACACACTCCCTTTCCAAAAAAAATAAATACACTAAGCACTATACTTAGATTTATTAGATTTGTTGCTAAAACATTGGTATTAAACCTAAAACTTTTGGCAAATGGAGAGTGTTCAAAAGAAACAAAAGAATAGGTTACATTTTTCATATGCTTCATATAATATAAATAGGACTAAGAAAGAATTAGAATTCTTTTTCTATCATCTCACTTGTCTTTTTTTAATCGATTTCTTTCTTTTTTTAAATTTTTTTATTTTCCATTTTCATTAACTTTTTTTCTTATTTGTTAGTGAAATTTCCAATTTGGAATAAAGTAGTATTATTGTCTTAGGTTTCATGTCAATTGTGAAATATCTCCTTTGTTCTTTGTTGAAAGGCTCTCTAAAAGTGAAAGTTTCTGGTGTACTAAGGATGAGAAAAAAAAAAGTGAACAGATCTGTGAATTCCCTATCTTCAAATCAGTCCTACCTAAGGTAGGGGTATTGTCTCAAGAAAAATAGAAAATTCTAGAAATAATTTTCTATTCTACGAGTAAAGTCTTGCTATAATTTGATGAAACAAAGGGCAAGTCTGAGTTAATGAAATTAAAGAAAAAGGTACTTTTTCCCATTTCTAGGATTACATTAAACAGAAGGATTCACAAATAAAAGTGCCAATGCCACGACTAGTCCATAAATTGTTAAAGCTTCCATAAAAGCTAGACTAAGCAATAAAGTACCTCGTATTTTACCCTCTACTTCTGGTTGCCTCGCAATACCTTCTACAGCTTGGCCTGTAGCAGTACCTTGACCAACTCCAGGTCCAATAGAAGCAAGGCCTACAGCCAATCCAATAGCAATAACGAAAGCGGTAGAAATCAATGGATTCATGGTAAGTTCCTCGCACCAAAAAAAAAAAGAAATGGTTAATAATACAATCAACCAATGAATTATTATATTTTTTCACTAAGATCCATCATCGGGTCGAAGTAACTAAAAATTCTGAATTACAATAAAAATATTACTGAATCAACTGAATTATCAAAACTATTTCCATATCTTGTTTTTTTAGTTTCTACCCGAGATAGGTTTTTTTGTAAATCCATATGATGCATACAGCTCTAGTTATTGCACTTCTTTCTTTGGAACCATTCTTTCATCAATTCTTTGTTTTCTACTCTATTCCATTCCCAAGTTCATATGTTTTTTCATTCAATCTACACATAGTCATAGATGAAACAGAAGAAAATTGTATTGGAATACATCTCTATATAAATAGAGGGGATTGTAAATTATATATAAAATATATTATATAGAGATAAATAATATATAGGAATAATCCCCTATAACATAATGAATATCTAATATTAAATATACCTTTCTTTCTTCTATAACATAACTTGACCTACCACGATTATGGGTCATATATACAATACTATACATACATATTTGTATCTATTATGTTCCCCAACTGAGTGGATTCTCTTGAACCATACATGAATTGAAATAAGCTAAAAAAAAGACTATTTTGTTTGAAGACTAGTTAATGATGACCCTCCATGGATATGCCTATATAAGCCGTGACTAAGGTTGCAAAAATAAGAGCCCACTTGTAAATAATCCAAGAAACATGATGGGTATAGGAATTAATAAAGGTACTAAAGAAACAAGAACAACAACTACTAATTCATTAGCCAATATATTCCCAAAAAGTCAAAAAACTAAGAGATAAAGGTTTTGTGAAATCTTCTAGGATATCTATTGGTAAAAGGATTGGGGTTGGTTGAATGTATTTTCTGAAATAACCCAACCCTTTTTTCATGAGACCCGCATCAAAATATGCCACTGATGTGGGTAAAGCTAAAGCAACAGTAGTATTTATATCATTCATGGGGGTAGCTAACTCTCCATGAGGTAATTGTATGACTTTCCGAGGTAAAAGAGCACCTGACCAGTTAGAAACAAAAATAAATAGGAACATAGTTCCAATAAAGGGAACCCAAGGACCATATTCTTCTCTGATTTGGGTTTTGCTCAAGTCTCAAATAAATTCAAGGATATATTTGAAGAAATTTTGACCATCGGTTGGAATGGTTTGTGGATTCTGAACAGCTATGATGACTGAACATAATAAGATAGCAATTATGACCAAAGAAGTGATAAGTACTTGGGCATGGATTTGCAAACCCCCAATTTGCTAATAGAAATGTTGGCCTACTTCTACACCCAATATATCATAAAACCCTTTAAGTGTTTTAATGGAACATGCTATAACATTCATATTGTCCTCTAACAGAAATCAAACTTAAAAAAAAGGAATTATTTTGATTCAACCATCTCTATCTGATTTCACCCATTTTAATCCATATATATCTATTTACAGGCAATCACATAAGATCAATATCCCCAGTACTTTACTTATTTATTTCTTTTGAAAAATTTAGGTAATAGTAACCAATCCAATAAATCTATGGAATTCCCAAATCATATAAGTAATAATTAACCTTTTTATTTTGAATAATAATCAAGGATTTCATATATAGCTAGAATGACCCTCACAAATTGCGGATACTAATTTGTTGAGAATTAATTGGATTGAAGCTATAGCGTCATCGTTGGCTGGGATTGAAATATCTGCGAGATCTGGGTTACTATTTGTATCGATTAAACAATTGTCAGAGTACCTAATATGACATATTCTTGAAGAGCCATATATTCTTCTTGCTGATAAAGGATAATTACAATATCGGGCAACCCCATCATATACTTGATACCACCTAGATATGTTTGCAAGGTAACTAACTTTCTCTTCAACATCGGTGCATCTCTTTTTATTTTTCGAAGATGGTTGAGTTTGCCCATCTTTTGGTCTGCTCTTAAGTCTCTGAACTTATGAAGTCTCATTTTTGTCATAGACCAATTCGTTAACATACCACCGAGCCATTTTTTACCGAGCCCTTATTACAATCGATCTACTGAATCTGCTACTTTATTTTTGGTACCAACGATTAAAAAGCTTTTTCCTCTACTTGCTGCATCAAAAACTAAATCACAAGCTTCTGATAAAAAATGAGCAGTTCTAGGAACATTTGTAATATGAATACCTTTACGCTTTGCAGAGATATAAGGGGCCATTCTAGGATTCCATTTCCTAGTACCATGACCAAAATGAACTGCCACTTCCATCATCTCTGGCAAATTGATGTTCCAATATCTTCTTGGCATTTTCCCCCAATTCCCTCTTTGTTTTTATTTTTTACAAAGAGACAAGATACCCTAAAAAGGAAATAATAATAATTGTTCCAAGGGAACCTTATACCGAGGATTGACCGTCAATACAATACGCGGTCCGAACCATTAATTTATTTTAATTTCTTATTTTTTTATTACAAAATCAATAGACCAGAGATAAATTAAAGGAGAGAAAAGTGAATCTCCTTTTAGGAATCATTAAATCCTGTAAATGATTGTTCTAATGTCTCATGTAAATTGTTTGGGAGGCAAGAACAAAATTATTCTTTGTGGTGTGACAAAATATCTCTCATTTCTAATGAGAATAGATTATTCCTTTTGATTTCAAAATGAATATTTTTGTCTTGTCTTGAATGGTGCATTAATTTTTTAAATCTAGTACCAACAGGTATAATCCCCCCTAGAACAATGTTCTCTTTTAGGCCTTTCAACCAATCAATACAATTTCATAGAGCAAATTTTGCTAAAACCCGAGTGGTTTCTTGAAAACTCACTTTGGATATGAAACTTTGAGTATTCAGGGATGCCTTCATTATTCCCAATAAGATTGCCCAATAACAAATTGCTTCATCCAAAGCATGTCCTGCATGTTCTGCTCGCAATAATCCGATGAATTCTCCAAGTGAAAAAACATTAGACATTCCATCTTCTAAAACCAACACTTTTGTTGTTACTTGATGTACAATAATTTCTACATGTCTATTATGGATCAGCACCCCCGAGGATCCATAAACCTTTTGAATCCTATTAACCAAAGAGATATGACTTTGAGCTATGGTTAGCTCAGCCCCAATCAAGAATCCCCAAGGTCTTCCGAGAATTCTTGGTATACATTTGTTCCAACTCCCAACTCTCTTTTACAGGTTCATCGATATGGGGTCAACCGAATGCACTTCTAAGACTTGTTCCACTTTTGGAAGACCCTGTGTTATGTCACCAGATCTCGATTTTTCATAGTTAAATGTAACTAATGTATCTCCTTCATAAAGGATTTTCCCATAATGTCCATGAACAGTTGCTCCTAGAATGGCCAAATAGGCCTTAGCTGATCTTATAACTAAGGAATCAATGTGAACAATTAGAATTTGACTAGATTTTGTTATGTCTGGTTCGTATCTGAATAGACATACATTTTCGCAAAAAAATTGTCCAACGCTAATTATTGTAGATATCTCTTCACAATAATTGTGATGGAGAAAGCACCAATTCGAAGGGAATGGATTCAAGAGGATGTTACTGTAGGGATCAGAACTTTAGATCCTCCTATTTTCATCTATTAAATAGTATTGAAGTACTTCTAGTACTTGGAAAGTCTGTTTAAAATGAAAATTCTCAAGTAGAAAAAATTTCTTTAACAAAATATGATTATGAGTTATTAAATGATAAGATGAATAAAAATTCACTATTTTAGGTACAATTGTACCTAAGGAACCCAGAAGATCCATAATTGGAATTATGGCATCCGATTCTTTTGTTACATTGTTATATTTCAAACTGTTGAATGGACCAATTTGAGAACAATTGGATGATAACAAAATTAGCAAAGATTGACATTCCTTATTTTGATTCAACAAGGTACCCATACTGATATTTCCTTGATGTTGGGCAAGTAATTGAATCTTCGACTTGGAAGAAAAAGGATTGATATTGGTGCAATTTAATCCATTATTAGGAATCCACCCCGAACCTACCGTATCATTCTTTTTCTGGTATACAAAATAGTGGACTTGATTAAGTCAATTCTTATGAAATCACAAATCAGATCATTTGCCCTTACCTCAACAAAGGAAGCATAAACCTCTTCTATGGAACTATTTTGTTGTTGGTCCCAATTTAATACTAAGCAAGTCCTAGCTAATTGAATACTTGTGTGAGAAATTCTCCCAATTGAGTTGCCATTTCCATAAAGGATATAATTTACAACCCTAAGTTGGACATTATTCTTTTCCTCTAAGAGGTCTTGAGGGAAAAGTGTTGCTAAATTTATCCCATCAGCTATTTCATATGTGACTACAAGCCAAACTAAAACAAAATACTTTTTCTTAGTGGGTGTGATTCGTTGAACATAGATCCAATTTTTCCATTTTTCTTTTGGATTCCTTAAAATTTTTCTTTCCCCTTCTTGGTGGTATCAAAATGGCACTATTCCTGGAAATCTTATTTACCTCTCCAGGAAAATGGATATTTCCAGAAAAGATTTTCAGTTCAATACTTTTTTTTTCTCTCCACCTATACTAATCCGCCTACTAGACTTCTTGTATTTAAGGGGAGTCGTGTATCTACTCCAATGAGACTATTGTTCAAGACCATTATCGACGAAGATCCAAGTAAGATATGCACTTCTTCGGGAATGAAAAAAACTGATCTATTTTGATTTGTATTTTGTATTTCGGACAAAATTCTTTGGTTCCTCGATACTCAATCAAATCCTATTTTTTTACTATTGAATCTACCTCTACAGTCCCATATTTAGTAATTCCTGAACTACTTCTTCTATATATTGAATCATCAAAATAGGCAAGAATATTATTTGTACATAAAATACCATTTATGGGTATTTCAATCGAAATACCAAAATAGGGTATTAGTACTTTCTCTCGGTCTTGATCATATTGTAATGGGATGATGAATCAATTTCTTCATCTTTTCACCAAGAAATCAGAATCCTGGTGAAGAATAAAAGGATATATGAAATTCCAATGACCCTTGGATATGATTTGATCGGGTATTGAATGTTCAATAATTTCTTTGTTTTTTTTTTACCAAAAGTATCCAACAATTTATGCCTTACTTGATAATTAGTTATTGAGAGATCAGAAATATATTTTTCTTCAACAGAAAAAGAATGAAAATTCATTTGATCTTGATCCCTGTGGAGTGAAAAAGAAACTATACTGGATCTACACAAACCTCCTGCTACTATCCATAAATGACTTGTTTTTGGTAATAAATGAACATTACCATATGGGTATTCAGGTGCATGGTAGACATGGTTACTCCAGTGCATTTCTCCCTCTGATTTAGAATAAATATGTTTTCAGACCCTCTCTTTAAAATGAAAAGTGGATGCCCAAGCATGAATCTCGGCAATCACTTGCTCTGATTCCACATATTGACCATTTTGAACTAAAATCAAACCTTTTGGTGGAATATTCACATTATGTATAATATCCTGACCCTCAATAGTTACATACACTTCTATAGAACATAAAAAAGTAGGATGTCCATGACGGGTACGTGTGGGATGAACCAAATCCTCATTGAATTTGATTTTTCCACTAGAAGGAACTGGCACATGTTCAGCAGTACCGCCTATAAATACTCCACTGGTATGAAAATTTCTTAATGTTAGTTGAGTCCCTGGTTCCCCAATTGATTGACCTGTAATAATACCTACGGCTTCTCCCAATTCAACTAGATCGCCATGAGCGGGACTCCTATCGTAACATAATTGATAGATCCAAGATGTATTTTTACAAGTAAAAGGGGCTCAAATATATATCGGTCGTGCTCAGAAAATTATCAAGCGATTGACAAGTCCAATCCCAACCTCTTCATTTTGAACGACAATGCATCATGGACCCATATATATATTCTCTGCTAATACATGACCAATTAGTGTTTAGACAAAAATTTTTTCCATCATCCTCCCTTTTCGAGGACTCACAAAAATACTTCGGATAGTACCGCAATCTGTTCTATGTACAATAATGTGTTGAACTACTTCAACAAGTCTACGTGTGAGGAATCCAGCATCTGATGTTCGTACAACAATATCTACAATGCCTTTGCAGGCTCCGTAGCAAGAAATTATATATTCTGTCAAAGAAAGTCCCTCAAATAAATTGTTTTGAATGGGTAAATCAATCATTTGTCCTTGAGGATCCGACATTAATCCTCTCATACCCACCAATTGGTGTACCTGAGATACATTTCCTCGAGCTCCCAAAAAGGACATTAAATGGATTGGATTAGAAGGATCAGTCATCTAAAAATTAGGATTCATTCAAATATTCACTTGTAGCGTACCATATCTCAATGGATTGACATAATATTTCTACCATGTGTACATTCACATAATGATAGTATTTTTCCAAAAGAAAACTTTGTTGTTCAGTGTCTTGGACTAATCATTCCTTAGAAGGTATTGTTAAAAGATCATCAATTCCTAATGAAATAGGCATAGCAATGTCTTGCTGAAAACCCAGAGTCTTCGATTGATCCAGGATATGTGATGTATATGCCATTCCGAAATGATCTATTAATCTGCTAATAAGTTGTTTCATAGCAGTTCCATCTATCACTTTATTGTGAAAGACCAGATCAGCCTATTCTGTCATAAATACCCCCATATTATGCTTAATAAAAAAATGGACCTGAGTCAATGATTCAAAAACTTCCTTCCCTTAATCTTAATTCATGCAAAAATTCGGGAATTCTGATACCGGTGAAACTGGAGAGAACCGAATTCATAGACACAGATATCAACTAATCTAATTTCTTAGTTTAGATAGCATATGAGTAGGCCCGAGAAAACCCCTGTACAACTTCTTCCATTTCTTGAAAAAAAGGAATATGACTAATGGTGGTTTGAATGTATATACAAAGAATTTCTTTTTTTACACTTCTTACAATTAGATAGTTCCTATAAATCTCTTTATAAGTACCCAAAGATTCATATTGAATTTCGATAGGAACTTCTCTTGAGCCAATGACACGTTGATCTAGTCACCACCAGAGCCACAAAGGACTATCTAAATCGATTCATTTTTGCTGATAAGCTCCAAGTGCATCATAGGAAGTACAACAATACGTCACTTTCATATACTTATACTTATTCTTATTATTGTTAACTATTTTGTTTTGAGAATTTTTGCAATTATATGTATTATACCTATTTCCACAAATACCTCAATGATTCCCAATCATTAATACTTAGAGTCCAATAAGCATATCTTGAGTTGGTATGGAAATGGGATCTCCAATAGCTGGAGACAAGAGATTCATATGAGAAAACATAAGTAAACGATCCTCCACTTGAGTTTCCAAAGATAAAGATACATGAACAGCCATTTGATCCTCATCAAAGTCTACATTGAAGCCTCTACAAACTAATGGGTGTAAACAAATAGCACGCTTCTCCACTAAAATGGGTTGGAAGGCCTGTATACCCAATCTATGCAAGGTCAATGCTCTATTCAGCAATATAGGATGTCCCCGCATAACTTCTTGAAGTATTTCCCATACAATGGTTTCTTTTTCCCAAATTTGACTTTTAGCAATCCCTATGTTAGAAGCAACATGTTGTCTGGTTAAATCATGAATTACAAATGTTTGGAAAAGCTCTATTGCTATTTTGTGAGGTAATCCACATTGATGTAATGAAAGTGTAGGACCCACGACAATGATCGAATGCCCCGAATAATCGACCCATTTGCCAAGAAGAGTCTCATGAAATCTTCCCTCTTTGCCTTCAATTACATCGGAAAATGAGTCACTGGACATGCGAGTTTAATGTATCCCATTTGATATCTTCGTATCCAAGAATCAACAAACTCCACCCCATATTGTTCACAGAACTTTGGGTCTTCTTTTTCAGCCCTGATCGCTCGATAATTTCCACAAGAACAAATTCCACTTTTTTTAGGTCCAGAGATTCTTTCACAAAACAATCCATCTTTTTCTGGTTTATTGGTTTTGTAATGAAAAGTATAGGGTTTTTTCACCTCCCCAACCATCTCTCCATTTGGTAGGATTTTGTTGGCCCAAGCCTTTATTTGTTGGGGAGAAATTGGTCCAATTCGAAGTTGTTGATGTTTATACCGGTTGATCATAGAATAGAAATTTGGATTCATTCAGATCAAGCTTCCTTCCTATTAATGTAGAAGTTCTTCTTAGATACAAGGAAATGATTCAATTCCAGAGACAAAGATCATGATTCTTGAACGAGCAATTGAAAAGATTCTGGAGCATCCTCGGGGTTAGGTACTGTTCCTCCAATAATTGTAGTACCAAGTACCTCTTGACAAGCTCTGATATGATCAGATTTATAAGTAGGCATCTCTTGTAAAATATGAGCAACACCAAATCCCTCTAGAGCCCAAACATCCATTTCTCCTACTTATTGTCCCCCTTGCTTGGCCCTTCCTCTAAGGGGTTGTTGTGTAACAAGTGCATAATGTCCGCTGGAATGTCCATGGATTTTATCATCAACTTGATGGATTAATTTCAAGATATAGGGTTTTCCTATTAGAACAGGTTGTTCAAAAGGATCTCCTGTTCTTCCATCAAATATTCTGCTTTTTCCCTAATACTAGGGTTCAAATACCCATGGATTTTTTGTTGGCTTATTGGCTGAATATAATTCAGAAAAGACTAGTTCTCTCGAAGCCTCTTGCTTATATCTCTCATCAAAATGTGCTATTCTATAATGTCTCTTTATCACTAACCGGAGCAAACATTCAAATATCTGTCCCACATTTATTTGTGAAGGTACTCCTAATGGGTTGAAAGCCATATCAATGGGTGTTCCATCTTGCAAATAGGGCATATCTTGTCTAGGCAAAATTTTGGAAATGATACTTTTATTCCCATGTCTTCCAGCTACTTTATCACCTACTTTGATTTCATGTTTCTGTAACATAGATATACGAATCATCTCTAGATTATAACTAGAATGACCCTTTTTCTGAATCCATCTTGCATCAATAACTTGACCCCTTCCACCTATAGTTAGTTTTAGAGAAGTTTCTTTTGCAGTGGATACCTGAATGCCAAGTATAGCTCGTAATAATCTATCTTTAGTGGCATACAACAATTTGTTCACTGCCTGAGGTGTTAATTTACTTACTAAAATATCACCTATTTCTATCTACAATCCAAGCATCATAATTCCATTTCTGTCTAAATTGTGGAGTAAATGAGCCTCTAAATGTGGTATTTCCTTAGTGATTCTTTCAGGGCCTTGACTTGTCACATGAGTCTGAATTTCATATTTACAAATGTGAAAAGAAGTATAAATATCTTCATATACCAGACGTTCACTAATTAGTACTACATGTTCAAAATTATAGCCTTCCCATGGCATATGAGCTACTAATACATTTTTTCCTAAAGAGAGTTCCCCACCAACTTTAGCCACACCATCCGCTAAAATTTGTCCCTTTTTAATGCATTTACCCCATGGAACCTGAGGTTTTGATGCATACAAGTATTTTTGTTAGAACATTGATACATATCTAATGGAATGCTCATAGTGTCCCCATTACTTGAGAAAATGATATTGTGGGTATTAGTATTACCAGTCTTTCCCTCCCATTCAACTATAGCTGAAACCCCAGAATCTAGAGCTATATGGCCTTCTAGTCCAGTTCCAACAATGCACTTCTCAGATTGAGAAAGTGGAACTGCTTGATGTTGCATATTAGAACTCATTAAAGCTCGATTTGCATCATTATGCACAATAAAAGGAATGAGAGAAGCTCCAATAGAAAAATATTAGAAGGGAAAAATGCTTCTAAGATGAATCTGTTCCCATGAGATGGTCAAAAATTCTTGCCGATATCGGGCTGGAACAACTTGTTCTTCTTGAATACCCTGGTTCAAGGCCAAAGAATTTTCTGCTGCTACCATATAATATTCATCTCTACTTGACAATAAATAAATCATTTGTGCATTTTTTGATCTCTCAAATATTTTATAAAAAGGACTCTCTATAGATCCCCAATGACCAATCCTCACATGAATAGCTAAGGATCCAATAATTCCAATATTGATTCCTTCAGACGTATCAATTGGACAAATATGTCCATAGTGACTAGGATGAATATCCTGTATCCGAAAACTAGCAGTTTGCCCTGTCAACCCCCCAGGGCCTAAAAAGCTCAACCTCCGCCCATGAACAATTTGGGTCAATGGATTAGTCCGATACAAAACTTGAGATAAAGGGTGTAAGCTGAAAAATGATTCATAAGTGGTTGTTAATGAAGTTGAAGTTAGACAATTTTGGGGAGTCAGTATCAATTTAAGCCTGATTGATCCACATATTATTCCTCAAACCACATTTTCTAAATGAACAAGAGCCAATCTGAATTGATCCTATAACAGATCCACTACAGAACGAATATGTTTATTTTTCAAGTGATTCATATTGTCAAGCGTACCCATTCCAAATTTCATTTTGATCAAATGATCCGCAGCAGCCAATACATCTCATGGTAACAAAAATGTATTATTCTGAGGTATATCAAGATTCAGTTTTTGATTCATATTACATTGACCAATCCTTCCTAATTCACATCTTTATTTAGAAAATTTCTTTTGTAATTCCTTACATAAGGACTCAGAAAATATCGGATCCCCACCTACATAAGCAAATTGTTGGTAAAACTCTGAAATTGCACTTTCTTCTGAACCAATCTTTTCTTTTTCCTTATCATTTAGGAAAGAAAAGAAAATTTCAGGGTAACAAATATTACTAGAATTTCTCTTAGATTCGAACCCATAGCCGATGATAGAACTAGAATAGATATTTTTTTGTTTCCTACTTACACGGGCCCATACCTCGCTTTTCTATCAATTTTGTATTCCAATCTTCCTCCCGAATATGATATTATAGTACTAGTATAAACAAAAATTCCGTTATGGTCTAATTTTCAATCATAGTAAACACTGGGACTTTGCAATATTTGATTGATCACAATTTTGTATATTCCATTTACTATAGAGGTTCTCGGCGAATTCATTAAAGGAATGGTTCCAATAAAAATGGTTTGTTCTTGCATAGCTCTACTGGCTTTCCAAATTAATCCCGCAGGTACACATAATTCAGAAGAATATGTGAGTGATTCATACACAACATCTCTTTCTTTTATTAAGGGTTATACCAATTGATATGTTTCCATGAACAATTGAAATTCAATTTCTTGATCCCTATCTTCAATTTTAGGAAACTTATGAAGTTCTTCCGTCAAGCCCTGATTAATGAACCTACAAAATCCCTCAAATTGGATCTAATTAAATCCAAGCATTGTACACATTTCCCCATTTTGATACCGGAGCATTTTAATCTTAAATTTCCTATTTATTGAAAAATCCCCCACTCTTCATCGAGCTATATGAATTGATCAAGCAATGATGGCATGTATATTTTGTTTACTGAATCACATAAAATTTTAGGCAACCCCCATACATGTCTTTTATTCATATGTATAATATGAGAGGAGATGAAGGAATGAAGAATATTTTTGACAGGTAGAAATAAAAATGAGTTGATAAAATATTCTTGGAATAAAACCCTGCCACTTACCTTACAGACACTTATAGAGTCTTGTATAGAATATCAAAATGGATCTCTACCTATTATGTATGATATTATGATCAAATTGGGTAGCAAAAAATAAATGGATTCAAAATTTAAATTAAATTTAAATCCAGTTCCACTTTTTACGATTATGAATGTGATAAAGACAGAATAATTGGTTAATGTTCAAAAAGAATTCATGGATTCTTTTTTTATAGTAAAATGTATAGAATACAATTGAGGAATAGAATAGTATTTAGTAGGTGTATGGCGATCCGATATAGTTATCTAGCAATCTTCATATTGTATCCTTTTATTATAGTTTTATTTTGGCAACCTAAATATGGAGCAGGTCACACTATATCATAATTCCTATTTTTTATTCAATATATCCAACAAAAAAGCACAACGGTTTTCTACTTTCTATTTTTATATAGGGATATGTGCATAAGAGGAAGACCCCCACTCAATACAATCAATATCTGTGTAACAATTTCTATTCTAGGGTTTACATAGATAAATATATATTGTTATAATGGAAATAAAAAATGATCTATTATTCAGAATAATTTAATTTATACTGATTAGTCGTAAATCAATTTGCTTTTCTTATGGCATTTTGCTTTTCTTATGCCATTAAGAGAACACAGTTTGTCCTAAATTTTGCAGTCTGTGAATATAAATTCATTTTTCTCTTTTCTTTCTATTAAAAAAAGAAAGGAAATTTTTTTAAGCAGGATATATGTTTTAAGATACAATCAGAGAATAATCTAAATGGGATTCAATAAAAAAAATATAGGGATGGATTAATTTAGGGATATAATGGGATTCAAGATCCAAATATAAAATATAAAAAGAAGGTTCTCAGTAATTTCATAATTTCCAAAAGAATTATTAGTAATAGAATATGGATAATACTTTTATCCATTTTTTATCAGATTTGGTGGCATGGCCAAGTGGTAAGGCGGGGCACTACAAATTCTTTATCCCCAGTTCAAATCTGGATGTCGCCTAATCAACTCAACAAAAGACTTGAGATTTCATATCCTATTGATTGTTCAATGAATTCTTGACCCACAAAAGTAGGGACAAGGGGCTGGGCCCATTGATACTGGGGATACTGGATTTTTAGGATATGTAGGTAAATTCTATATCTATAAAAGACTGTCAATTTTTTTGGTGGTTTTGTACATGTCCCAAACTAGTGTCAATAGAGATGAAACAACTTCCGCTTATTAATGATTGTTTCATGCCATTTTTTTGCTAAATAAAATGGAATCAAACAAATAAATAGTGAGAGTCAATTTGGGGATTTAGAACTATTAAAGTAATAGGTCGGAAATCCTATAAACTAAAGGACTCCCCATTTTTTTTTCTTCTAGGATTGAAGAAAGCATTATATGAAAGACTATCCAAAACTTCAAAATTATCTTACACTACCTTAGTATAGGTAGTGTTTATTGACTCTATCTAGAATTAGATTGGATAGGCTATAATCTAATGGGAAATCAATTTAGGAGTTGTGGAAAGGACCGAAAATACTTTATATCGAGACTCAGTAGAAGTTCTGAGTGCTCAGATATTCAAACAGGGTGGCTATGTCACCTTTTATTTTATTCTTTAGAGATAGCCTTAAGTCAGAATCCTTATCCTTTTTTGTCTTGACTATGCAACATTAATTTTACTATAATTATTGATCAATAAAATAATTCCTTCATAGAGATAGGAGGTATAATTTGACATGGATATAGTAAGTCTCGCTTGGGTTGCTTTAATGGTAGTCTTTTCATTTTCCCTTTCACTTGTAGTATGGGGAAGGAGTGGGCTCTAGGGCATAATTGATTACTCCATTTGGTAATCAAATTGTATTAATTCTTTACTTTAATTGATTGCTTTCCAAAACCTTAACTCTTTCAAAATTATACTTAATTATAGTAAAAAAATATAATAATGAATAATAATCATTCAATCAAAGAATGAATGATTACCATAATTGTATTTTGAGACTCAAATCTACACATAATAGGAAATTTTTTTCCAACAGAATTCTTCCTAAATATTCTATTTTGATGCACCAATAGTTCTTAACAGAATAATGGATATTAAATGAGAAAAAGCAATCCCTATTACTTTTCCTTATTTTTGTTTTCCTCCTTTCTTTATTTTTTTTTACTATTCTAAGAAAAAGTTGTTCTACTATTATGACAATATATACTTGCTACTGGAAATGGCTAGAGATTCAATTATCAAAAGAGGTCCTACATAAGAAAATAGGAGTTTCCTTATGTTCTACTCCTTTTCGAACCCAGAAGAAGTTAGTTACCATAGAACTCTGCAGATTATTTGTTAATAGTTCAATTGATGACTTCTTGTCTTGAGATGGGAATCCAAAAAATATTCCTTTTCCTTCGTTTCATTTTTTTATAGTATATAGTCATACTATTCTTGATTCTTTTGAATGAAAAGAAACCTAGGAATTAGAAGAGTTGAGTTAGGCTTCCATTATTTTTTTTGGATTAATTGAAATTCATACAAATTGATCTATTGAAGAAAATAAAATAAAATAGAAAAGACTATTCAAATTTATAAATGTATGTCTAATATATGAGATATATATTATCCTACGATCTATATAAATTAGGATCTATATAAAGCCTATATCTGTATACAATACAACTTTAACTAAAAATATTGTACAAACAACTATAGAATAGAAGATAGTATGGTAGAAAGCTAGAATAATATTCTAGTTCTTTCTACCATACTATCTCACATAGTATCTCAGATACTTCTGATTCCACCCCTAATCATTTAAACTTGGAGTTTGAATCTCTTTCTTTCATTTCTTCAATCATTGACAAGAACTAATAATTCAACTTTTAGTCAAATTAATCATTTTGACTGACTAGTTTTACATAGATGATAAGTAAAAAACTACTAGGAACTAGAATAAATAGTGCAGTAGCAATAAATGCAAGAATATTGACTTCCATAATCTCATTGTTTTTTGTTTCACAATAACACAGGATCTAATCCCATAGAAATGAGAAATTGTAATTCCTGTAAATTCACTGGGATGAATTGAATCCTGATGATACTAAATCGGATCAATATTATGAATAATAATATATGATGTATCAAATTGATTCATCATCAAGAATTGAATAGTATAACATAACACAGGAAAATTTTTATCCATAAAAAATAAAAAATGGGAATCCTGATCCAATAAGGAAATCTTGCTGAATTTTTTTTATGTATGTACGCCAACGTTCATCCAAAATCCAAAATGAGGACACTCAAAAAATAAAAGACCAAAGAAGATCCTTTTATTTATTTTTTGAGTAAATTTGTTGGAATATTAAACTTTTATACTTAACTTTAACTCACCCTTTTCCATCTCACTTTTATTCTTTGGGATATGTGTATAACCCATAGAATAGCAATCATATGGTATTTTATATTTTATATGGTAATTGTATGTAAAAGTATAAAAAAGACGATAGGCGGTAGGTTATAGAAAAAAGTATAAGACAAAAAATTCAATGGGAAATTGGAATGAGAATGAAATAGATTGTTTCCAATTAATAATTGAGAAAACACAAAGAAAGTTAGAGCTAAGTAAGAAAAAGTGTGATTTAACCCAAAAAATACTCTGCCGAGATAATTATGGTAAGTACATTCTCTATTGTATAATAAATCAATACAATTTGTGTATGTACTCCTACTATACTAAAAATATCGACATTCTATTACATTTCATTGATCAAGAACAATCAAAAAAGAAGTCAAACATGTATCTCTTACCGTACTTAATTTAATATTAATACTACCACTTGTACCTACTCATGTCTCTCCCCAATCAATTGGTAATAGGGGAAGAAATGGAAATTTTCGTATTTGTTTGATTATAAAAAAAGAAATAAAGATCAGAGGGAATTATATTTTGATACTTGTCTCCTTTTTTTCACATAAAATAGAGAGATAATGGTCCTAGTTCGGGACTGACGGGGCTCAAACCCGCAGCTTCCGCCTTGACATGGTGGTGCTCTGACTGATTGAACTACAATCCCGGTGAGGTCTATGATGGCATAGATATTCTTAATGCTTAAGGATCATCAATCGAGATCATTAGAAAGATCAAAACATATGAGAAAAATATATGGATAGAGCAAAAAAAATGGACTCTCTCTCTTTATTTCTACATATTGGTCTGTGTATTGGACACTTCTGAACGTTATATCATACTCGTGGGATGATGAATTTTTGGGCCGAGCTAGATTTGAACCAGTGTAGACATATCGCCAAGGAATTTATAGTCTGTCCCCATTAACCACTCAGGGATCGACCCAGGAAGAATTAATTTTAGGCTTATTGATAATCTAATCCATGATCAACTTCCTTTTGTAGTACCGTACCCCTAGGGGAAGTCGAATCCCTGCTGCCTACTTGAAAGAGAGATGTCCTGAACCATTAGACAATAGGGGCATATCAGCCCGACCATCATCATACTACCATCATAGTATGAACAATTTTTTTGAATTGTCAATATAATCTAATGTAATGACTAGATCCGAATCTGAAGAGTCTTTCCTATTTTTAGGATGATACTGTAGTAAGAGTAAGAATTTTCTTTTTTATATTCAAAAAATTTAGTTTAATGTATGAATCAAATTCCATCATCACATGATTCAATAAGAATATCTTGCATTTTTTTATGTTGATGTCGGATTGGTACACGTATCGATCAAAATCTTGTTCTGATTGATTACAAGTGATATCAGTCTTCAAACAATTCACAACATTTATTTTATTTATTTAATTAAATATTATTTATTTATTTAAATACAATTCTATTAAATAATAATATTAATAATATTAAATATTAATACCCGATTACCAATTACTACTAGCCAACTCCCATTTTTCGTTCTTGAATGAGTATCTATATATGTACATATATAGATATATGTAGTAAACTCATAATTGGAGATGGCTAATTCATGAATTAAAAAAGTATAGGCCCTTTTAACTCAGTGGTAGAGTAACACCATGGTAAGGCATAAGTCATCAGTTCAAATCCAATAAAGGGCATTTTCCACTAAACTCAAGCTTAATCTTTAATCTTTATTTTTTCACAGAGAATAGAAGTTGATACCTCTAAAAACAAGTAAAAGGGTAACTACTATATTATTATAATCAATTCTTATTATTGAAATCCATAGTAACAAAGTTGAACAATTAGTAATTAATAATTGTACTAAGTATACCCTGTAGTAACATAGTAGTCCTCTTCATGTCTCATTATTCAAATTATCTTGGGACATAAAAATTATTCTAGATATCCAATCTTGATTATTAATCACAAAACCAAAGTATTCCTAATTTTTCCTATCAAACCCTTCGTAGAATTTTGAATCAAAAAGTGTAAGTGAACCTGACCCATTAAATCATGACTATATCAGCTATTCTGATATTTAAACTCGATATACATTAAATTGTACAAGTGGATTTTATTTATTTCCTTTTCCTTGGACCATGCAAAAATTTGTTAATAATTTTTCGATTTTATCTTTTTGTTAATGGATGCTTTTCCATAGGAAAAAATCATTATTCTTTTCTGCTACAGATAAATATTTTGAAAATCTCTTTTGCAATATTTTTATTTGATTCTAGAATTATATATTATATTATTTTATTACTTTTGCAATATTTTTATTTGATTCTAGAATTATTATTCAATTTTTTTATTGCAAAAATGCAATAGTGAACAAATGTAAGAAGAGAAAAGGGCTTTCATTTCTAGTCTACTATTATTTAATACTAATATTAAATTTAGGGGCAAGGAAAAAATAAGGAATTTTCTTTTTTTTCGCTTCCTTAAAAGATATACTCAGTGGTATGAGTCATAGGACAATTCGTGGTTCAAATTCATATTCTTATTAACTTATTTTATTATGTTAAGAATGGGATGAGAATGGAAATAGTAAGGTCTAATCGAATCGAACTCATGGATTTATCTAGGTTGCTATGTGTTCTAATAGAAAAGAAGAATTTGTATCTTCAAAACCTATCATAAAAGGCATTGAACAAGGAATTGCCTATAGACAATCAAACTATTTTATGCCCTGAAAATGATATGAGGTGTTTGGAAATGGTTGAAGTAATTGAATAGGAGGATCACTATGACTATAGCCCTTGGTAGATTTGCCAAAGAAGAAAAGGATTTATTTGATATTATGGATGATTGGTTACGGAGGGACCATTTCATTTTTGTAGGTTGCTCCAGTCTATTGCTCTTTCCTTGTGCTTATTTCACTTTATGAGGTTGGTTTACAGGTATAACTTTTCTAACTTCATGGTATACCCATGGATTGGCTAGTTCCTATTTGGAAGGTTGTAATTTCTTAACTACTACAATTTCTACTCCTGCGAATAGTTTAGCACACTCTCTGTTGTTACTATGGGGTCCAGAGGCACAAGGAGATTTTACTCATTGGTGTCAATTAGGCGGCCTGTGGACTTTTGTTGCTCTCCATGGTGTTTTTGAACTAATAGGTTTCATGTTACATCAATTTGAACTTGCTCGGTTTGTTCAATTGCGATCTTATAATACAATCACATTCTATGCTCTAATTGCTATTTTGTTTCTATATTCCTGATTTATCCACTAGGTCAATCTGGTTGGTTCTTTGCGCCCAATTTTGGTGTAGCAGCTATATTTTGATTCATCCTCCTTTTCCAAGGGTTTCATAATTGGACATTGAACCCATTTCATATGATGGGAGTTGCCAGAGTATTGGGCACTGCTTTGCTATGCGCTATTCATGGTGCTACCGTAGAAAATACTTTGTTTGAAGATGGACAATGCAAATACATTCCATGCTTTTAACCCAACTCAAGTTGAAGAGACTTATTCAATGGTGACTGCTAACCGCTTTTGGTCCCAAATCTTTGGGGTTTCTTTTTCTAATAAATGTTGGCTACATTTCTTTATGTTATTTGTACCAGTAATTGGTTTATGGATGAGTGCTCTTGGGCTAGTTGGTCTAACTTTGAACCTATGTGCCTATGATTTTGTTTCCCAAGAAATCCGGCAGCAGAAGATCCTAAATTTGAGACTTTCTACACCAAAAATATTCTCTTAAATGAAGGTATTCGTGCTTGGATGGTGGCTCAAGATCAACCTCATGAAAACCTTATATTCCCTGAGGAGGTTCTACCCCGTGGAAACGCTCTTTAATGGAACTTTAGCTTTAGCTGGTCGTGACCAAGAAACTACCGGTTTCGCTTGGTGGGCCGGGAATGCCAGACTTATAACTTTGTCTGGCAAACTACTTGGGGCTCACGTAGCCCATGCCGGATTAATTGTATTCTGGGCCGGAGCAATGAACCTATTTGAAGTGGCTCATTTCGTACCAGAGAAACCCATGTATGAACAGGGGTTGATTTTACTTCCGCACTTAGCTACTCTGGGTTGGGGAGTAGGTCCGGGGGGGGAAGTTATAGACACCTTTCACTTTAATTTCTTCTACAGTATTAGGCTTTGGCAGTATTTATCATGCACTTCTTGGACCTGAAACTCTTGAAGAATCCTTTCCATTCTTCGGTTATGTATGGCAAAAGATAGAAATAAAATGACTACAATTTTAGGTATTCACTTAATTTTGTTAGGTATAGGTGCTTTTCTTCTAGTACTCAAGGCTCTTTATTTTGGTGGCGTATACGATACCTGGGCGCCAGGGGGGGGAGATGTAAGAAAAATTACCAACTTGACCCTTAGTCCAAGCGTTATATTTGGTTATTTATTAAAATCCCCTTTTGGGGGAGAAGGCTGGATTGTTAGTGTGGATAATTTAGAAGACATAATTGGAGGGCATGTATGGTTAGGCTCCATTTGTATATTTGGCAGAATTTGGCATATCTTAACCAAACCCTTTGCATGGGCTCTCCATGCATTTGTATGGTCTAGAGAAGCTTATTTGTCTTATAGTTTAGGTGCTTTATCTGTCTTTGGTTTCATCGCTTGTTGTTTCATCTAGTTCAATAATACCGCATATCCTAGTGAATTTTATGGACCCACCAGACTAGAAGCTTCTCAAGCTTAGGCATTTACTTTCCTAGTTAGAGACCTACATCTTGGGGCTAACGTGGGATCCGCCCAAGGACCTACTAGTTTAGGTAAATATCTAATGCGGTCTCTGACCAGAGAGGTTATGTTTTGAGGGAAAACTATGCATTTTTGGGATCTTCATGCTCCTTGGTTGGAACCTCTAAGAGGTCCCAATGGTTTGGACATGGGTCAGCTAAAAAAGGACATACAACCTTGGTAAGAATGACGTTCGGCAGAATATATGACCCATGCTCCTTTAGGTTCTTTAAATTCTGTTGGTGGCATTGCAACTGAGATCAATACAGTTAATTATGTCTCTCCTAGAAGTTGGTTGTCTACCTCTCATTTTGTTCCAGGATTCTTCCTATTTGTGGGTCATTTGTGGCATGCGAGAAGGGCCCGTGCAGCTGCAGTAGGATTTGAAAAAGGAATCGATCGTGATTTGGAACCTATTCTTTCTATGACCCCTCTCAGCTAAGATTTTCTTATACTTATATATATATTCATTCTAATTTTTTTTGTTTTGGCTCGGCTAAGTGAGATAGCTGAGCCATTCCCTTTTATGATAGTGGGCTAGACCAAACAAATAAAGAAACAAATTTATTCAACAAACAAAAACAAAAGGAGAGAGGGGGATTCGAACCCCCGATAGTTTTTTGTTCAAAACTATACCGGTTTTCAAGACTAGAGCTATCAACCACTCAGCCATCACTTTGATGGGTAATTTGTATTTTATTACTACAAATAGAACATAACCATATGAGGTGATACACTAACTATCAGTACTATAGAAACATCCCAGATGCAAATCTATATTTCTATGTATTTATTTATATACTGTATATATACATGTATACATATACACATAATCCACTATGTCTGTTTGTGGAGTAAGTAATAACTCCCCCTGACCATATGCTCGAATAAAAAAAATAAAATAAAGCGTAATAAGTTCTAAAGAATCAATTGATTCGCGGTTGAATCCCTACATGATTTTACTAAGCGAGGGATCAAATGAAATGGTATAGTTTATGGTTCATTTGTTTGTAACTTGGAGGATTACAAAAATGACTATTGGTTTCCAATTAGTAGTGCTTTAATTGCGACTTCATCAATCTTACTGATTAGTGTACCCATTGTATTTGCTTCTTCTCATGGCTGGTCAAGTAACAAAAATGTTGTATTTTCAAGTACATCATTATGGATTGGATTAGTCTTTCTAGTAGCTATCCTTAATTCTCTTATTTCTTGAATTTCTTTCGATCCAAAAATGCCACTCCTTTATTAAAAAGTATTGTGAAAGACATTAAGATTCAATTTGAATTATCTGAGTATTTGGCCCTACACAAATATGATCCAAATGCATATATGATATATCATATATGCGTGGACATATGCATGTGTATCCAAAAGGAAGAAAATGCGGATATGCGTGGCCATATGCATGTGTATTCAAAAGGAAGAAAATGCGTGGACATATGCATGTGTATCCACCCATAGTGAAATAATATACTTCTTAATAAAACTACAATTTAAGAAAAAATTTGGTATAGTTGACTATGAAAGTATCGTAGTTCTATCTTCCTCCTTTTTATCTCCCATCCAAACAAAAAATGTTGCGGAGATAGGATTTGAACCTGTGACTTCAAGGTTATGAGCGTTGTGAGCTACCAAACTGTTCTAGTCCATCCTAAAGAACTGGGAACTAATAGACGAAGAAAGATTAGATATGCCTCTCTACCATATCTATACAAATAGAATAGTTTATTTATACAGAATGGTAAAGAGGGCCCCTCTATGATCTATGATCATAGAGATCTATACAAATATGAAATGCTATTTTTACCTTTACCAACTTGATCTTATTGCACTTGGTAACAAACATTCATGAACCATTTCTCGAAGTATGTGTTTGAATAACCGAAAGTCTCGATAGTTACCTCTAGGTCTTCCAGTCAAAAAATAAAGTTGATGAAGACATATAGGTGCACTATTACGTGGTGGGGATTGCAATTTTCTATGAATTTCCCATTTTTCACTCAATAATAGAACTTTCCTTATTTCTTTTTTTGAGGATTGATGAATCAAATGATATTTCTGTTCCGGTTTTTGCCATTTCTTCCCCCTATGGATCTAACCTTTTTTTTGCCATAATGTTCAGTTCCTATTATTATCAATGATAGAGTTTATGTCCTAGATGTAAAAAAAGAGAAGAAGGTCGATCTCCCTCCCTCTCCATTGAAAGAAATGAGATTGTTGCTGATACAATACATAAAAAAAAAACTAAATTAACAAAAATTTCCAGATGTAGAGGCAATCAAGAAAGCTGCATGAGTAAATATATAATCTATAGAAAAGTGGGCTAATCCAACCAATCTTGCTTGGACATTGGAAAGAGCCACTGGCTTATCTCTCCACCGAATCAAATTAGCCAAAGGTGTGCGTTCATGAGCCCATGCTAAAGTTTCAATCAATTCTTGCCAATATCAATACAAGGAAATTAAAAACATAAATCCGGTAGCCCAAACAAGATGTCCAAATAAAATCATCCATGCCCACATGGATAAACTATTCATACCAAAAGGATTATATCCATTGATAAGTTGTGAAGAGTTCAACCATAGATAATCTCTTAACCATCCCATCAAATAAGTGGAGGATTTATTAAATTGTGAAAGGTTACCCTGCCATAATGTGATGTGTTTCCAATGTGAATAAAAATTCACCCATCCAATGGTATTTAGCATCCAAAAAACTGCCAAATAAAATGCGTCCCAACTGGAAATACAAGTATCGCCGTGTCCTGGGCCGTCGCAAGGAAAACTATAACCAAAACCTTTTTATCTGGCATTAGCTTAGAACCACGTGCATCTAAAGCACCTTTTACTAAAATCAATGTAGTTGTGTGTAAACCTAGAGCAATAGCATGATGGACCAAGAAATCTCAAGGACCTATTATTAAGAAGAGTGAATTACTATTCTCATTAATAGCATTCAACCAGCCGGGTAACCATATGCTTCGACCCGCATTGAATGTTGGGCCATTTGTTGAAGATAAGAGTACATCAAACCCATACCAAGTCTTACCATGAGCAGATTGTATCCATTGGGCAAATTTTGGTTCGTTCAAGATTTATTTTTCTAGAGTACCAAAAGCGAGAATGACGTTGTTATGAACATAAAGTCCCAAAGTATGGAATCCCAGAAACAGGCTGGCCCAACTTGAATGAGATATGGTAGCTTCTTTATGGTCTAACATTCTTGCTAATACATTATCCTCATTCTATTCTGGGTTATAATCTCTAATGAAAAATATAGCTCCATGAGCAAAGGCTCCCATCATGATGAATCCTGTGATGTATTGGTGATGAGTATATAATGCAGCTTGAGTAGTAAAGTCTTGTGCTATGAATGCATAAGCAGGCAAAGAGTACATGTGTTGAGCTACTAAAGAAGTAATAACCCCTAAAGAGGCTAGAGCAAGGCCTAATTGAAAATAAATCAAATTGTTGATTGTGTCATAAAGGCCCTTATGCCCATGTCCTAATCGACCCCCAAGGGGAATATGTGCTTCTAAAAGATCTTTGATACTGTGCCCAATCCCGAAGTTAGTTCTATGCATACGACCAGCAACAAGAAAAAGAAATACAATAGCTAAATGATGATGAGCAATATCGGTCAGCCAAAAACTTTGCGTTTGTGGATGGAATCCTCCAAGAAGGGTTAGAATGGCAGTTCACACCCCCTTGGAGGTACCAAATAAATGACTGTTGGAATTAGGGTTTTGTGCATAAAGATTCCACTGACTGGTAAAAAGTGGTTCCAATCCTTGGGGATGTGGTAGTATGTTTCAGAAATTATTCCATCTGACATACTCCCCCCTGGATCCGGGAATAGCGACATGAACTAAATGTCCAGCCCAAGCCAAAGAAGTTAGTCCAAAAAGTCTTGACAAATGATGATTGAGATGAGATTCGACATTTTGAAATCATGAAATGCTCGGTCTCCATTTTGGTTGTAGGTGTAACCAACCCACTATTAAAGATATACCAAAAAGACATAATAGAAAGAGAGATCGAGTATAAAGATTTTATTGGTGCATAATCCAATTGTATACCACCATTGATAAAGACTAGAATAAGCAATATTCACAGGGCCGATATCACCTCCTCAAGTAAAGGTCTCTATGGCAGGTTGACCAAAATAAGGATCCCAAATTGCATGAGCAATAGGTCTTACATGTAAAGGGTCCTATATCCATGACTCCAAATTTCCTTGCCAAGCTACATGAAACAGATTTCCAGACATCCACAGAAAGATTATTGCTAACTACCCAAAGTGAGAAGTAAAAATGTTCTAACAAAGACATTCCTCAATAATATCATCATGACTTTCGATGTCCTGTGTGGTAGCAATACCAAACCAAATACGACGAGTAGTTGGGTCCTAAGCTAAACCATGGTTAAACCTTGGAAATCTTAGTGCCATAATGCCTTTCAAATCCTCCTAGCGATTAACCTACTGCAATAATTCTTCCTAAGAAGAATGCCCATGTTGTGGCAATTCCACCTAGAAGGTAATGGGTTACTCCTACAGTGCATCCTTGTACAATGCTCAAGGCTCTAGGTTGAGTAGCAAGAGCAACTTTTAATTTGTTATGAGCCCAAATGATAGATTCAAAGAGTTCTTGCCAATAACCACGGCCACTAAATAGAAACATTAAACTGAAAGCCCAGACAAAATGAGCACCTAAGAAAAAAAGACCATATGCAGATAATGAAGAACCATAAGGCTGAATTACATGAGATGCTTGTGCCCGTAAGAAATCTTGTAACCACCCATTAACAGTGATGGAACTTTGTGCAAAGTTTCCTCCTATAATATGGGTTACCACTCCTTGATCACTTATAGTGCCCCAAACATCTAACTACATTTTCCAACTGAAATGGAAAATTACTACCAAAATTGCATTGTACATCCAGAATAGACTTAAGAAGACATTATTCCAGGTAGATACTTGACATGTTCCTCCTCTTCCAGACCCATCACAAGGGAAACAAAAACCAAGATTTGTTTTATCAAGTATCAAATGGGAACTGCGAGCAAATAGAACACCTTTCAGTAGTATCAATACAGTCACATGGATCATAAATGCATGAATGTGATGGACCAAAAAGTCTACAATTCCTAATGGAATAGGTAACAAAGCTACTTTGCCGCCTACTGCTACTAATTCATCACCTCCCCAAGTTAAGCTGGTACTTGTTGTTGTTGCACTAGGAGCTATTACACCCGACGCTAAAGCATGGGTGTTTTGTACCCATTGAGCAAAGATGGGTTTGAGTTTTATAGCAGTATCTGAAAACATATCTTGGGGATGTCCTAAAGCACTCATGGTATCGTTATGAATATATAAGCCAAAACTGTGAAACCCTAGAAATATACATGCCCAGTTAAGATGTGATATGTTGCATTACGGTGCCTAAGGACACAATCTAATAGATCATTGTATTGAGTAATTGGATCGTAATCTCTTACCATAAAAATAGTTGTATGTGCAGCAGCACCAACTATGAGAAATCCGCCGATCCACATATGATGTGTGAATAGCGAAAGTTGTGTACCATAGTCAATAGCTAAGTATGGATAGGGGGGCATGGAATACATATGGTGAGCAACAATAATGGTTAAACAACCTAACATAGCTAGGTTAAGAGCTAATTGAGCATGCCATGATGTTGTTAGGATTTCATAAAGGCCCTTATGACCCTGGCCTGTAAATGGACCTTTATGGGCTTCTAAAATGTCTTTAAGGCCATGGCCAATACCCCAGTTGGTCCTATAAATATGACCGGTGATCAAGAAAAGAATTGCAATTGCTAAATGATGATGTGCTATATTGCTTAGCCACAGACCTCACGTTATTGGATCTAATCCTCCATGAAAACTTAGAAATTCTGCGTATTTTGACCAATTCAAGGTGAAAAAGGGGGTTGCCCCTTCGGCAAAACTGGGATAAAGTTGAATCAAAAGATCTCGATTCAAGATAAATTCATGAGGAAGTGGTATCTCTTTAGGATCAACTCCAGCATCGAGAAATTGGTTAATAGGTAAAGATACATGGATTTGGTGTCCCACCCAAGAAAAAGACCCAAGTCCTAGTAACCCCACTAAGTGGTGATTCAACATAGATTTTACATCTTAAAACCAAGCCAATTTTGGCACTACTTTGTGATAATGGAGCCAACCAGCAAAAAGCATTAAGGATGCAAAGACCAATGCACCAATTACGGTACAATAGAGTTGTAATTCACTAGTTATTCTAGATGCTCACCAAATCTGAAAAAAATCAGAGGTTATTTGTATTCCCCAGAAACCCCAGCCTACATCACCATTCAATATTTTTTGACCTACTATTGGCCAAACCACCTGCGCACTGGGTCCAATGTGAGTAGGATCACTTAGCCATGCTTCATAATTGGAAAAACGGGCACCGTGGAAGTACATGCCGCTGAGCCAAAGAAAGATAATGGAGAGTTGACCGAAATGAGCACTAAATACTTTTCAAGAGATCTCCTCTAAATCACTGGTATGACTATCAAAATCGTGAGCATCAGCATGTAGGTTCTAGATCCAAGTGGTAGTATCGGGACCCTTAGATATTGTTCTTGAGAAATGGCTGGGTCAGGCCCATTCTCCGAAAGATGTTTTTATAGGATTTCTATCTACAACAATTTTTACTTCTAGTTCCAGCGAACGAATAATCATTAAGTCCTCTTTTCGGACAACACATACAAAGAGACCTGCCAATAGTCAAATTTTTAGTGAACCTTTGAAAGATGGATATTTTATTTAATTTATAATTAGTCCCTTTTTTTTTCCTTATCTCCCATCCATCTATTTAGTTTTTCACTAGAGCAATTATGATATCCAAGTCGATCCGGGGCAAGTATTCGGATCTATTATGACATAACGATTAGGTGCCTAACGGACAATTTAAAATCTTGTAAAACCTTTTCTCAGAAAACCCTTTCCTAGTGTGATGGAAAAACTAATTTTTTTGCAACCTAACCTAGTCTAATATATTTCTATCTGAATGTATAAATGCCCATATGTATCTACTTCCGTGGAACATAATATCTTAATTACTGTACTGTATTACATTACATTAAAAATCACAAAATAATTCATTAGAATTAATAGGATTCATTTTGATATTTATATTTAGTCATTCAAAGGTATTCTTTCCTTTATTAGATTAGTTTTCTATACCCGTATCTCCTTTATCCATATAAGATACCATACAATAATGATTTTAGAAGTAAGAGATATAATGAAATTTCTAATTGGATCTTATCATAGGATATGTATGATCTATTTTATTTGATTAATAGATCCAACAATCAATTGTAATGAATTACAAATTTTATTTGAATTCTAAATGCCTCGTAATCTTCAACCAATTATGTGCTTCAATATAATTATTCAGGGTAAGCGCTATAGCCTGTTTCCAATACTCAGCAGCTTGATTGAACCAAGCTTCTGTGATTTCAGAATCACCCCGTAGAATGGCCCATTCTCCCTGGTTGGAATAGGTGAGTAAATTCCTTTCCTTAGAACCGTACTTGAGAGTTTCCTACCTCATACGGCTCAACAATTGATTCTTTTGGCATCCCATTTTAATCTATACTAACTGTATTAGATTTTTAAGAAATGAATCCCCCTTAACAAAAAAAGGAGGAGGGAGGTTAACCACAACTAAGCAGACAAAGTTAATTAACTAAGTTTCAAACTCTAATTTTCTTGGTCAACAATCTGTTTTATCTTTTCTGCCCCCCTTTTGAAGAATGAAGCATAGAGATATTTCCTTATCTCATTACATTAGATTTTTCTGAAAGGGAACTATCTCATTTTCATATATGAAATTTATATAGAATCTCTGAAAAGGACTTTCCCTCCATAAGAAAAAAGAACTTCCTATCTTGGGATCTGACACTACACCTTCTCAATATCTTATACCTTAGTGGATCGACTTTATTACATAAGTTGATTACTTCCCATATCCTGAAGTATAAGTAAGCAAGTTCTTAATTGTATTGACTAATAGCTGCTAATTGATCTTTACGATTGCTTTGTCTATCAATTTGATCCTTTACCCATAGAATATAGTATATAGGTGTATCTATTTCTTCATATTTTGGTTCTTGTGAAGTCTCTTTCCTTACTATAGCTGAGAAAAATCATTTCTTTGGACGATGCATATGTAGAAAGCCTTTTTTAGTATTTACTTTACTAGTCAATTTGATCTTTTTTTCCTTCTTTCTATAGTGGAGATAGCCACACATAATGACAGATAACGGGCATATTGTTAAAAGCTTGTGGTAAGAATGGATTTCATTCTAGTGTCTGGAAATAATATTCGAAAGCCTTCATATGTTCTCCGTTACTTGTGTTTATAAGGCCTATGTTATAGAGTATACAACTTTGATCATAGGGATCAATTTCTGATCGTGTAGCTTCATAATAATTTTGTAAAGCTTCTGCATAATTTCCTTTGAATTGAGCTGACATCCATTACAGTCATTCATTCTATTCAAAATTTCATTTCATACAACTCCTCCCTTCAATGCATAGTACTAAGAAATCCATGGAATCTAAATTTGACTATTCTCATTATATTATGAACTGGCAGGGGCTAGTATTTTTACAAGAGATCTCTAGCTCGCCACCCTATAAGGTAAGAGGTTTTTCTTTCTTAACACCAATCTAGTTCTATATAGAAATGATAATTCCAATGATTTCTTTGTCCCCAACGCCCTCTATTTTCAGGAATTAGTCACTTCAAGGATCTTTGATGGTTATATGGATATCCAAAGTATGAACGAGATGGATGTTTGTTGTCCTAACCATTCTTCTTAGTATTGATACTAATAAGTAAAGGGATAATTTATAACAAAGTTTTCATCTTATTGATTCCTAAGCGTAGTGCTTCTTTACCTATGCCACCTATGGGTACTAGTGAAGTAGAATTGACCTGCAATACATAACCTATACGAGTACCCTTTCGCTCAATACTAAAATTAGCAATTGAAGCATTTGAGGTTGCATTTCCCTAGAATACACAAGAGAAGGAATTATTCTATCTCCAAACTTCACCTTCACCAAACATAGGTTTATTTCAATAATTTGTTTCTTTCCATCTCGAACCACACCCATTTTGGTAAGACTGAGAGGGCTAAAAAAACAAGAGAAAAGAATCAAATTGCACCATCTCTATAATAAGTAAATGCCTTTTTTCTCCTGAAGTTGTCAAAATTATTCGTAATAAGATATTGGCTATAATTGAAGAGGTCTTATCAATAAAATTTCCATTTATCTGAGATCTAGGCATAATTAATTAGCAATCTATTCTGTAATTTTTCTCATTACCCCAAGAGGTGATCCCACAAACAAAGGAATTCTATAGTACAAGATAACATAAAAACAAACATACTAATTTAGTTCTAAAAAAAATGTGAACCCTTCACTCAAATTATAAACTGAAATTATGCTTTTGGTAAGGAGAGATATGAAATATTTAAATCAGATTGGATTTCATCCCAATTATCAAATTATTTATTATTTATATAGTATGCCAATGAACAGAATTGTTACTATTGAATAGAACTATTATTATTTCATCTAAGTTGAATAACCAAGACAAAGATTTTTTTATTCTTATGGAACAATTGATCGGTTGAACCTGTATTACAGTAATATGAATGACTCACTATTTATTCGATTTCTATTTTTGGTCAATAATAAGATTATATTATGTAGGAGAGATGGCTGAGTGGTTCAAGGCGTAGCATTGGAACTACTATGTAGGCTTTTGTTTACTGAGGGTTCGAATCCCTCTCTTTCCGTTTATTTATTGTAATTCATCAGCGTTACCGACTACAATATATCAAATATAATAAGAATCGATATCCTTATTCCAACACTAAGACTCTTGTTTCTATTTCATAGAGATTCTCTATTCTTAATTACATTATTTTATTTGACACATAAAATACAAATATAAATATTGGAAAGAGTGAAGATAAATGAAAATCCTCGATTTATGTATAATACATAAATGGGAAAATGAACTCTTAGATTTATTTATAAAAATTTTACTTCAATTCAACGGGGGCGGGCAAATTGTCTGAACCTCTCCTTGTTATTTTCATTAGGTTCAAGTCTAACGGGAATAATATTCAATGACTAACAACTCATTTATTTTGAAACCGATTGATTTACTATCTATTATTTGATTTACTAATCCTTTATATTGGAATAAGTCAATAGTCAAATGTTTTGGCAATTCTTCATGGGGGGGTGATTCCATAGAATTTTGAATCAGAACTTTCGATCTTTGTTTATTCTTCATAGTAATAATATCTCTAGGCTTGCAATGATAATTTGGTATATCCACTATACAATTATTACATAAAATATGTTTATGATTAACTAATTTCCTGGCTCTGGGAATATTCGAAGCCATATCAAATTGAAAAAGGATGTTATCCAAATGCATCTCAAGTAGTTGTAATAAAACTTGACCTGCTGACCTTTTGGCTTTTCCAGCAATATGTACATATCTAAGTAATTGTCATTCTGTCAAACCATAATGAAAATGTAATTTCTGTTTTTCTTCTAGATGAATACGATATTGTGATCTTTTCATAGAACATGATTAGTTTTTAAGATCACTTCCAAATCTAGGCTTTTTACTAGTTAGTCCTAGTAAAGCCCCCAGACGGCATATTTTTTTGAAACGAGGTCCTCGATAACGAGACTAAAAAAAAGACTCCTTTTTTTTTATTTTATTGACATTTCATTTCTTCATATTACATTATAGAATAAATCAAAATTAAGAATGAACTAAACGAGAAACAATGTAAAGCTAGAATGGATTTATTGAAGTACTACAAACAACTATTGACATACTACAAATCAAATAAAGTAGAATGGCATAAATATCAATATATGGATTTTTTGTATATATAGGAAATAATGTATATACTAAGAAATTTAGACTCCATCTTCGAATGTGTTCTATATAAATCTAATTCCTCCATTCTGTATTTTTGGATTTCTAGTTACAAGTTATCACCACATAATAGATCCGATTGGTGACCCAACATTTGGGGAAATGGAGAAGGGGGATTATCAATCATGGAAGAAAATAGATGGAGAAAAAGCCGGCTATCAGAGTCAAATCGATGACCATCACATTACAAATGCGATGCTCTAACCTCTGAGCTAAGCGGGCTCGCATAACAAAAATGTATACGAATTCTATAAAGTAACTGATTTTAGTTAGCTATTAACAAATTCATAATTGAATGCTAAAATACTCAAATTCATTTAGAATTTTAATTTAGTAAATTAACTTTAACTATCTAATAACTATCACTATAATATAAGTATTTAATTAGTATTTTATAAGTATTTAATAAGTATTTATAAGTATAATTTGATTTAGTATTATATTATGAATTTTTTTTATTTAGTATTATATTATTAAATAATTAAATATTCAAAATAATTCAAAATATATTTTATATGATTGAAATAAAATATCATGACAAGATATTATCAAACTTGAAATTTTGACTAGAAAAAAATGGAATTATTTTTTGGAGCAGTTATTGCAAACTATATTAATTATATTAACTATTCGGTTGGTTCTCAGATCAGAAAAGAATAAGAAAAGGAGAATAAAGATGCAAGAATGAGGTCTTCTTCTGGTTTCATTTAGAAATGTAGGAGATAAGAAAGAATGAATATCTACTATTCCAGTATTGCAAATCATGCCATAAAAATGAAAGGGGGGGGAAGCATATATCTGGGATATATGTATCCATATTGAATTATAGATATATCAATAATAGAATCAATTCTGATTGAAACAAATATAGTTTATCCAATAAATATGAAATAATAGAAGGTGGCAAAAAATAAAATAGCAGTAAACACTTTTCCAATATAATATAAGAATCATTATCTAATGAATTCAACAGTTTCAAGATAAATCAAAGAAGTAGAAAGGGGGATATGGGGAAATTGGTAGACGCTACGAACTTGATTGAATTGAGCCTTGGTATGGAAACCTACTAAGTGCTAACTTCCAAATTCAGAGAAACCCTAGAATTAAAAATAAGCAATCCTAAGCCAAATCCTTATTTGAGGTTTGAAAAGGTTTGGTTTATCAAAAAACTAGAATCAAAAATCAAAAAAGGATAGGTGCAGAGACTCAATGGAAGCTGTTCTAATGAATGGAATTGATTACGTTATGTTAGTAGTTGGAATCCCTCATCAAAATTATGAAAAGAGGAACTCTATATACCCAATACGTACGTACACATATTGACATATCAAACAATCATGACCCAATTCCATTATATATATATATATGAAATGAATTGAATATATATGATATGAAAAAAAAATGCAAAGTCAATTAGGAATCTATTCCAACCAAAGTTGGAAGTTGAAGGAAGAATCGAATATTTAATAATCAAATCATTGATTCCAGAGTTTGATAGATCTTTTGAAAAATGAATTAATCAGATGAGAATAAAGAGAGAGTACCATTCTACATGTTAATACTAACAATAATGAAATTTATAGTAAGAAGAAAATCCATCGACTTAAGAAATCATGAGGGTTCAAGTCCCTATATCCCCAAAAATCCCATTTTACTTCTTTTTTGTTTCATCAAAGATTAAAATAAATAAATAAATAAATAAACTTTTGGAAGATCTAAAAATTTCAAGGACTAGGTAAGATTTAAAAATATTTTTTGGTTATTGACATAGATACAAATACTCTACTGTAGTAGAATGATGCACAAAAAATGGTCGGGATAGCTCAATTGGTAGAGCAGAAGACTGGAAATCCTAGTGTCACCAGTTCAAGTCTGGTTCCTAACATCCCAATACTATATCACATCGATATTTATACAATTCTCACTTAAAAGGTAAATATATATCTAAAATAAATAAGTTGGATAAAAAATTTCAAAAATCTACAAGAGTTGAAGGATAGCAATAGACAAGATGCATTTCAGACACAGTACAAATAAAATTCGATCTCTTTTCATTTTTTTTCATATTTCTATTCTATTTCTTCACTCCTACTTACATTACTTTACTAAGTGATGTGCGCGGTACAAGGTTTATGGTGCAAAACTTTTTTGATTCATCTTATTTATAGTTTCTACTCATATGAGATATTTTACAAATGAAATTATGAAATATCTTACAAAAACCTTTTTTTTTATTTTAGCCCTTCCATAATATGAATTGGAGTCCAGTTACTCTGTTTCATATAGAACAGAATGTAAAAATATTCTTGATTTGACTTAAATGAAGTCTGGAGTCATGTCAAAGAAGTGAACGTAAGTTTCTTATCATTCAATGAGCATCTTGTATTTCATAGAAATTGGGGGTAATATAGTCCTTACATAGGGGCCAGCCTATCCAACTTTCTAGCATCAATTAGGTCTTGCTCTAGCCTCTTTAGGGGTTATTACTTCTTTAGTAGCTCAACATATGCACTCTTTGCTTGCTTATGCATTCATAGCACAAGACTTTACTACTCAAGCTGCATTATATACTCATCACCAATACATTGCAGGATTCATCATGACGGGAGCCTTTGCTTATGGAGCTATATTCTTCATTAGATATTATAATCTAGAATAGAATAAGGATAATGTATTAGCAAGAATGTTAGACCATAAAGAAGCTATCATATCTCATTTAAGTTGGGCCAGCCTATTTCTGGGATTCCATACTTTGGGACTTTATGTTCATAACAACGTCATGCTCACTTTTGGTACTCTAGAAAAACAAATTTTGATCGAAACCATATTTTCCCAATGGATACAATTTGCTCATGGTAAGACTTCATATGGGTTTGATGTACTCTTATCTTCAATAAATGGCCCAGCATTCAATGCGAGTCGAAACATATGGTTACCTAGCTGGTTGAATGCTATTAATGAGAATAATAATTCACTCTTCTTAACAATAAGTCCTAGAGATTTCTTGGTCCATCATGCTATTTCTCTTGGTTTGCACACAACTACATTGATTTTAGTCACAGATGCTTTAGATTCACATGATTCTAAGCTAATGCTAGATAAAAAGGATTTTGGTTATAGTTTTCCTTGCGACGGCCAAGGACGCGGCGGTACTTGTGATATTTCCGATTGGGACACATTTTACTTGGAAGTTTTTTGGATGTTAAATACCATTGGATGGGTGACTTTTTATTGGCATTGGAAACACATCACATTATGGCAGGGTAACCTTTCAAAATTTAATGAATCCTCCACTTATTTGATGGGATGGTTAAGAGATTATCTATGGTTGAACTCTTCACAACTTATCAATGGATATAATCCTTTTGGTATGAATAGTTTATCCATGTGGGCATGGATGTTTTTATTTGGACATCTTGTTTGGGCTACTGGATTTATGTTCTTAATTTCTTGGCATGGATATTGGCAAGAATTGATTGAAACTTTAGCATGGGCTCATGAACGCACACCTTTGGCTAATTTGATTCAGTGGAGAGATAAGCTAGTGGCTCTTTCCATTGTCCAAGCAAGATTGGTTGGATTAGCCCACTTTTCTATAGGTTATATATTTACCTATGCAGCTTTCTTGATTGCCTCTTCATCTGGAAAATTTGGTTAATTTAGTTATTTATTTATTTTTATGTACTGTATCAGCAATAATCTCATTTCTCTCAATGGAGAGGGAGGGAGATCGACCTTCTTCTTTTTTTTTTTTTACATCTAGGACCAAAACTCTATCATTGATAATAATAGGAACTGAACATTATGGCAAGAAAAAGTTTGATCCATAGGGGGGAAGAAACGGCAAAAACTGGAACAGAAATATCATTTGATTCATCAATCTTCAAAAAAAGAAATAAGCAAAGTTCTATCGTTGAGTGAGAAATGGGAAATTCATAGAAATTTTCAATGCCCACCACGTAATAGTGCACCTATATGTCTTCATTGATGTTGTTTGGACACATACTTCAAGAAATGGTTCATGAATGTTTGTTACCAGGTGCAACAAGATCAAGTTGGTAAAGGTAAAAATAGCATTTCATATTTGTATAGATCTCTATGATCATAGATCATAGAGGGGCCCTCTTTACCATTCTATATAAATAGACTATTCTATTTGTATAGATATGGTAGAGAGGCATATCTAATCTTTCTTCATCTATTAGTTCCCAGTTCTTTATCATGGAGTAGAACAATTTGGTAGCTCACAAGGTTCATAACCTTGAAGTCATGGGTTCAAATCCTATCTCCGCAACATTTTTTGTTTGGATGGGAGATAAAAAGGAGGAAGATAGAACTACGATACTATCATAGTCAACTATACCAAATTTTTTCTTAAATTGTAGTTTTATTAAGAAGTATATTACTTCACTATGGGCGGACAGTGGGGATCGAACCTGCATCTTCTCCTCAGCAAAGAGAAATTTTACCATTCGACCATATCCGCATTTTTCCTTTCTGATACACATGCATATGTCCACGCATATATGATATATCAGATATGTGTTTGGATCATATTTGTGTAGGGCCAGATACTCAGATACTTCAGATTGAATCTTAATGTCTTTCACAATACTTTTTAAAAAAGAAGTGGCATTTTTGGATCCAAAGAAATTCAAGAAATAAGAGAATTAAGGATAGCTACTAGAAAGACTAATCCAATCCATAATGATGTACCTGAAAATACAACAGTTTTGTTACTTGACCAGCCACGAGAAGAAGCAAATATAATGGGTACACTAATCAGTAAGATTGATGAAGTCACAATTAAAGCACTACTAATTGGAAAGCAATAGTCATTTTTGTAATCCTCCAAGTTACAAACAAATGAACCATAAACTATACCATTTCATTTGATCCCTCGCTTAGTAAAATCATGTAGGGATTCGACCGCGAATCAATTGATTCTTTAGAACTTATTACGCTTTATTTTATTTATTTTTAATCAAGCATATGGTCAGGGGGAGTTATTACTTACTTCACAAACAGACATAGTGGATTATGTGTATATGTATACATGTATATATACAGTATATAGATAAATACATAGAAATATAGATTCTCATCTGGGATGTTTCTACAGTATAGATAGTTAGTGTATCACCTCATATGGTTATGTTCTATTCATAGTAATAAAATATAGATTATCCTTCGGAGAGATGACTGAGTGGTTGATAGCTCTGGGCTTGAAAACTAGTATAGTTTTGAACAAAGAACTATCGGGGGTTCGAATCCCCCTCTCTCCTTTTGTTTTTGTTTATTGAATAAATTTGTTTCTTTATTTGTTTGGTTTGGTGCACTATCATAAAAGGGAATGGCTCGGCTATCTCACTTAGCCGAGCCATAATAGAAAAAAGTGGAATGAATATATATATAAGTATAAGAAAATCTTAGCTAATAAATCTTAGCTAAGAGGGGACATAGAATGAATAGGTTCCAAATGACAATCGATTCCTTTTTCAAATCCTACTGCAGCTGCACGGGCCCTTCCCTCACACCACAAATGACCCACAAATAGGAAGAATCATAGAACAAAATGAGAGGTAGCCAACCAACTTCTAGGAGAGACATAATTGACTACATTGATCTCAATAGCAATGCCACCAATAAAATTTAAAGAACCTAAAGGAGAGTGGGTCATATATTTTGCCAAATGTCATTCTTGCTAAGGTTGTATGTCTTTTTTTAGCTGACCCAAGATCAAACCATTGGGACCTCTTAGAGGTTCCAACCAAGGAGCATGGAGATCCCAAAAATGCATAGTTTCCCCTCCAAAAATAACCTCTCCGGTTGGAGACCGCATTAGATATTTACCTAAACTAGTAGGTCCTTGGGCAGATCCCACTTAGCCCCAAGATGTTGGTCTCTAACTAGAAAAGTAAATGCCTGAGCTTGAGAAGCTTTTGGTCCGGTGGGTCTGTAAAATTCACTAGGATAGGTGGTATTATTGAACTAGACGAAACAACAAGTGATGAAACCAAAGATAGATAAAGCACCTAAAATATAAGACAAGTAAGCTTCTCCAGGCCATACAAATGCATGGTGAGCCCATGCAAAGGATTTGGTTAAGATATGCCAAATTCCGCCAAGTATACAAATGGAACCTAACCATACATGCCTTCCAATTATGGCTTCTAAATCATCCACACTAACAATCCAGCCTTCTCCCCCAAAAGGGGATTTTAATAAATAACCAAATATAACACTTGGACTAAGGGTCAAGTTGGTAATTTTTCTTACATCTCCTCCCCCTGACAGCCAAGTATCATATATGCCACCAAAATAAAGAGCCTTGAGTACTAGAAGAAAAGCACCTATACCTAACAAAATTAAGTGAATACCTAAAATTGTAGTCATTTTATTTCTATCTTTCTATACATAACTGAAGAATGGAAAGGATTCTTCAAGAGTTTCAAGTCCAAGAAGTACATGATAAATACCACCAAAGCCTAATACTGCAGAAGAAATTAAGTGAAGCATTCCAGATACAAAGTAGGGAAAGGTGTCTATAACCTCCCCCCCTCACCCCCTGGACCTACTCCCCAACCCAGAGTAGCTAACTGCGGAAGTAAAATCAACCCCTGTTCATACATGGGTTTCTCTGGTATGAAATTAGCCACTTCAAATAGGTTCATTGCTCCAGCCCAGAATACAATTAATCTAGCATGGACAATGTGAGCCCCAAGTAGTTTTCCAGACAAATTTATAAGTCTGGCATTCCTGGCCCACCAAGCAAAATTGGTAGTTTCTTGGTCACGACCAGCTAAAGCTAAAGTTCCATTAAAGAGCATTTCCATGGGGTAGAACCTCCTCAAGGAATATAAGGTTTTCATGAGGTGGATCTTGAGCCACCATCCAAGCATGAATACCTTCATTTAAGAGATTATTTTTAGTGTAGAAAGTCTCAAATTCAATATTTCTGTTACACAGATTTCTTGGGAACCGAAATCATAGGCACGTAGGTTCAGAGCCAAACCGACTACCCCAAGAGCACTCATCCATAAATTGGTTACTGGTACAAATAACATAAAGAAATGTAAGCAACATTTATTGGAAAAAGCAACCCCAAAGATTTGGGACCAAAAGCGGTTAGCAGTCACCATTGAATAAGTCTCTTCAGCTTGAGTTGGGTTAAAAGCACGGAATGTATTTAGACCATCGCCATCTTCGAACAAAGTATTTTCTATAGTAGCACTACGAATAGCGCATAGCAATGCAGTGCCTAATACTTTGGCAACTCCCATCATATGAAATGGGTTCAATGTCCAATTATGAAACCCTTGGAAAAAGAGGATGAATCAAAATATAGTTGCTATGCCAAAACTGGGTGCAAAGAACCAACCAGATTGACCCAGTGGATAAATTAGGAATACAAAGACAAAAATAGCAATTGGAGCAGAGAATGTGATTGCATTATAAGGTCACAATTGAACAGATCAAGCAAGTTCAAATTGACATAACATGAAACCTATTAGTCTGAAAATACCATGGAGAGCTACAAAAGTCCACAGACCACCTAATTGACACCAACGAGTAAAATCTCCTTGTGCCTCAGGACCCCATAGTAGCAACAAGGAGTGCGCTAAACTATTCACAAGAGTAGAAACTACAGCGGTTAAGAAATTACAACCTTCCAAATAGGAATTGGCCAATCCATGGGTATACCACGAAGTTACAAAAGTTGTACTTGTAAACCAACCTCCTAAAGAGAATAAGCACAAGGAAAGAGCAGTAGACCAAACCAACCTACAAAAATGAAATGGTCCCTTTGTAACCAATCATCCATAATATTAATAAATCCTTTTCTTCTTTGGTAAATCTACCAAGGGCTATAGTCATAGTGATCCTTCTATTCAATTACTTCAACCATTTTCAAACACCTCATATCATTTTTGGGTCATTCAATAGTTCGATTGTCTATGGGAAATTCCTTGTTCAATGCCTTTTATGATAGGTTTCGAAGATACAAATTCTTCTTTTCTATTGGAGCACATAGCAACCTAGGTAAATCCATGAGTTTGATTCAATTAGACCTTACTATTTCAAATCTTATCCCATTCTTAACTTAATAAAATAAGTTAATAAGAATATGAATTTGAACCTCGAATTGTCCTATGACTCATACCACCGAGTATATCTTTTAAGTAAGGGGCAAAAAAAAAAGAAAATTCCTTATTTTTTCTTTGCCCCTAAATTTAATATTAATATTAAATAAAAGTAGACTGGAAATGAAAGCCCTTCTCTCTTCTCACATTTGTTTGCTATTGCATTTTTGCAATAAAAGAATAATAGAATATGTAATTCTGGAATAAAATAAAAATATTACAAAAGAGATTTTCAAAATATTTATCTGTAGCGGAAAAGAATAATGATTTTTCCCTATGGAAGAGCATCTAGTAACAAAAAGATAAAATCAGAAAAATATTAACAAATTTTTGCATGGTCCAAGGAAAAGGAAATAAATAAAATCCACTTCTACAATTTAATGTATATCGAATTTAAATATGAGAATAGCTGATATAGTCATGATTCAATGGGTCAGGTTCACTTATTTTCTTTATTCAAAATTCTACGACAAGTTTGATAGGAACAATTAGGAATACTTTGGTTTTGTGATTAATAATCAGGATTGGATATCTAGAATAATTTTTATGCCCCAAGATAATTTGAATAATGAGACATGAAGAGGACTACTATGTTACTATAGGGTATACTCAGTATAATTATTAATTACTAATTTTTCAACTTTGTAACTATAGCTTTCAATAATAAGAATTGATTATAATAATATAGTAGTTACCCTTTTACTTTTTTTTTAGAGGTATCAACTTCTATTCTTTGCGAAAATATGAAGATTAAAGATTAAGCTTGAGTTTAGTGGAAAAAACCCTTCATCGGATTTGAACCGATAACTTATGCCTTACCATGGCGTTACTCTACCATTGAGTTAAAAGGGCCTATTCTTTTTTAATTCATGAATTAGCCATCTTCAATTATGAGTTTACTGCATATATCTATATATGCACATATATAGATACTCATTCAAGAACAAAAAACGTGAGTTGCCTAGTAGTAATTGGTAATTGGGTATTAATATTTAATATTATTAATATTAATATTTAATAAAATTGTATTTAAATAAATAAATTATATTTAATTAAATAAATAAAATAAATGTAGTGAATTGTTTGAAGACCGATATCACTTGTAATCAATCAGAACAAGATTGACTTGATTGATATGTGTACCAATTTGACATCAACATAAAAAAAATGCAAGATATTCTTATTGAATCATGTGATTATGGAATTTGATTCATACCCTAAACTGAATTTTTTGAATATAAAAAAGAAAATTCTTACTCTTACTATAGTATCATCCTAAAAATAGGAAAGACTCTTCGGATTCGGATCTAGTCATTACATTAGGTTATATTGACAATTCCAAAATATTGTTCATACTATCATGGTAGTATGATGGTGGTCGGGACGATATGCCCCTATCATCTAGTGGTTTTGGACATCTCTCTTTCAAGGAGGGAACGGGGATTCGACTTCCCCTAGGGGTATGGTACTACAAAAGGAAGTAGATCATGGATTAGATTATCAATAACCCTAGAATTAATTCGTCCTGGGTCAATGCCCTAGTGGTTAATGGGGACAGACTATAAATTCGTTGGCGATATGTCTACGCTGGTTCAAATCTAGCTCGGCCCAAAAATTCATCGTCCCACGAGTATGATATGACCTTTAGAAGTGTCCAATACGTAGACCAATACATAGAAATAAAGAGAAAGAGTCCTTTTGTTTTGCTCTATCCATATGTTTTTCTCATCCATTTTGGTCTTTCTAATGATCTAGATTGATGATCCTTAAGCATTAAGAATATGTATGCCATCATAGACCTCACCAGGATTGTAGTTCAATCGGTCAGAGCACTGCATTGTCAAGGCAAAAGCTGTGGGTTCGAGCCCCGTTAGTCCCAAACTAGAACCATTATCTCTCTATTTTATGTGAAAAGAAAAAGGAGACAGGCATAAAAATATAGTTCCCTTCGATCTTTATTTCTTTTGTTTTTTATCATCAAACAAATACAAAAATTTCCATTTCTTCCCCCAGTACCGATTGATTGGGGAGAGACATGAGTAGGTACAAGTGGTAGTATTAATATTAAATTAAGTATGGTAAGAGATACATGTTTGAATTTCTTTTTTGATTGTTCTTGATCAATGAAATGTAATAGAATGCCGATATTTTTAGTATAGTAGGAGTACATATACAAATTATATTGATTTATTGTGCGATAGAGAATGTACTTACCATAATTATCTCAGTAGAAAATTTTTCAAGTTAAATCACACTTTTTCTAGCTTAGCTCTGACTTTCTTTGCGCTTTCTCAATTACTAATTGGAAACAATCTATTTCATTCTCATTCCAATTTCCCATTGAATTTTTTGTCTTATACTTTTTTCTATAACCTACCACCTACCATCTTTTTTACACTTTTACACACAATTATCATATAAAATATAAAATACCATATGACTACTATTCTACGGGTTATACACATATCCTAAAGAATAAAAGTGAGATGGAAAAAGGTGAGTTAAAGTTAACTATAAAAGTTTAATATTCCAACAAATTTACTCAAAAAATAAATAAAAGGATCTTCTTTGGTCTTTTATTTTTTTGAGTATCCTCCTTTTGGATTTTGGATTAAAGTTGGTGTACATACATAAAAATAAATGAATGGGATTTCCTTATTGGATTAGGAACCCCATTTTTTTATTTTTTATGCATAAAAATTTTCATGTGTTATGTTATACTATTCAATTCTTGACGATAAATCAATTTGATACATCATATATTATTATTCATAATATTGATCCGATTTAGTATCATCATGATTCAATTCATCCTAGTGAATTTACAGGAATTACAATTTCTCATTTCTATGGGATTAGATCCTGCGTTATTGTGAAACAAAAAGCAATGAGATTATGGAAGTCAATATTCTTGCATTTATTGCTACTGCACTATTTATTCTAGTTCCTACTGTTTTTTTACTTATCATCTACGTAAAAATAGTCAATCAAAATGATTAATTTGGCTGAATGTTGAATTATTAGTTCTTATCAATGATTGAAGAAATGAAAGAAAGAGATTCAAACTCCAAGTCTTAAATGATTATGGGTGGAATCAGAAGTATTTGAGATACTATGTGAGATGGTATGGTAGAAAGAACTATAATATTATTCTGGTTCTTTCTACCATACTATCTTCTATTTTATAGTTGTTTGTATAGTATTTTTAGTTAAAGTTGTATTGTATACAGATATAGGCTTTATATAGATCCTAATTTATATAGATCATAGGATAATATATATCTCATATATTAGACATACATCTATAAATTTGAATAGCCTTTTCTATTTTATTTTGTTTTCTTCAACAGATCAATTTGTACGGATTTTGATTAATCCAAACATAATAATCAAAACCTAACTCAACTCTTCTAATTCCTAGGTTTCTTTTCATTTGAAAGAATCAAGAATAGTATGACTATATACTATAAAAAAAATGAAACAAAGGAAAAGGAATATTTTTTGGATTCCCATCTCAAGACAAGAAGTCATCAATTGAACTATTAACAAATAATCTGCAGAGTTCTATGGTAACTACCTTCTTCAGGGTTGGAAAAGGAGTAGAACGCAAGGAAACTCCCATTTTCTTATGTAGGACCTCTTTGATAATCGAATCTCTAGCCATTTCTACTAGCAAGTATATATCATCATAATAGTAAAACAAATTTTTCTTAGAATAGTAAAAAAATAATAAAGAAAGGATGAAAATAAAAATAAGGAAAATTAATAGGGATTGGTTTTTCTTAGTTAATTATTTTGTTAAGACTAAGAACTGGTGCATCAAAATAGAATATTTAGGAAGAATTCCATTGGAAAAAAATTCCTATTATGTGTAGATTCGAGTCTCGAAATACAATTATGGTAATCATTCATTCTTTGATTGAATGATTATTATTCATTATTGTATTTTATTTTACTATAATTCAATATAATTTTGAAAGAGTTAAGGTTTTGGAAAATGATCAATTAAAGTAAAGAATTAATACAATTTGATTACCAAATGGAGTAATCAATTATACCCTAGAGCCCACTCCTTCCCCATACTACAAGTGAAAGGGAAAATGAAAAGACTACCATTAAAGCAACCCAAGCAAGACTTACTATATCCATGTCTAATTATACCTTCTATCTCTATGAAGGAATTATTTTATTGATCAATAATTATAGTAAAATTAATGGTGCATAGTCAAAATAAAAAAGGATAAGGATTCTGATTTAAGGCTATCTTTAAAGAATAAAATAAAAGGTGACATAACCACCCTATTTGAATATCTGAGCACTCAAAACTTCAAGTGAGTCAATATAAAGTATTTTCGGCCCTTTCCACAATTCCTAAATTGATTTCCCATTAGATTATAGCCTATCTAATCTAATTCCAGATAGAGTCAATAAACACTGCCTATACTAAGGTAGTGTAAGATAATTATGAAGTTTTGGATAGTCTTTTGTATAATTCTTTCTTTAATCCTAGAAGAAAAAAATGGGGAGTCCTTTAGTTTATAGGATTTCCTACCTATTACTTTAATAGTTCTAAATCCCCAAATTGACTCTCACTATTTATTTATTTGATTCCATTTAATTTAGCAAAAAAATGGCATGAAACAATCATTAATAAGTGAAAGTTGTTTCATCTCTATTGATATTGGTTTGGGACATGTATAGAACCACCAAAAAAATTAACAGTCTTTTATAGATATAGAAATTACCTACATATCCTAAAAATCCAGTATCCCCAGTATCAACGGGCCCAATCCTTCGTCCCTACTTTTGTGGGTCAAGAATTCATTGAACAATCAATAGGATATGAAATCTCATGTCTTTTGCTGAGTTGATTAGGCGACACCCAGATTTGAATTGGGGATAAAGAATTTGTAGTCCCCCACCTTACCACTTGGCCATGTCGCCAAATTTGATCAAAAACGGATAAAAGTATTATCCATATTCTATTACTAATAATTCTTTTGGAAATTACGAAATTACTGAGAACCTCCTTTTTATATTTTATATTTTGATCTTGAATCCCATTATATCCCTAAATTAATCCATCCCTATATCTTTTTTATTGAACCCCATTTAGATTATTCTCTTCGATTGATTGTATCATAAAACATACATCCTACTCAAAAAAATGTTTTTTTTCTCTTTTTTTCAATATAAAAGAAAAGAGAAAAATGAATTTATGTTCACAGACTGCAAAATTTAGGACAAACTGTGTTCCCTTATGACATAAGAAAATGGCATAAGAAAAGAAAAATGCCATAAGAAAAGCAAATCGATTTACGACTAATCAGTATAAATTAAATTATTCTAAATAATAGATCATTTTCCATTTCTATTATAACAATATATATGTGTCTATGTAAACCCCAGAATAGAAATTATTACACAAATATTGATTGTATTGAGTGGGGTCTTCTTCTTATGCACATATCCCTATAGAAAAGTAGAAAGTAGAAAATCATTGTGTTTTTTCATTGGATATATTAAATAAAAAATAGAAATTATGATATAGTGTGACCTGCTCCATATTTAGGTTGCCAAAATAAAACTACAATAAAAGGATACAATATGAAGATTGCTAGATAGCTATATCGGATCACCATACACCTACTAAATACTATTCTATTCCTCAATTGTATTCAATACATTTTACTATAAAAAAAATCCGCAAATTCTTTTTAAATATTCACCAATTATTCTGTCTTTATCACATTCATAATCATAAAAAGTGGAAGTAGATTTAAATTTAATTTAAATTCTGAATCCATTTATTTTTTGCTACTCAATTTGATCATCATATCATACATAATAGGTAGAGATCCATTTTGATATTCTATACATGACACTACAAGTGTCTGTAAGGTAAGTGGCAGGGGCTTTTTCTAGGAATATTTTATCAACTCATTTCTATTTGTACCTGTCAAAAATATTCTTCATTCCTTCATCTCCTCTCACTTGATATGTATGAATAAAAGACAAGTATGGGGGTTGCCTAAAATTTTATGTGATTCAGTAAATAGAATATACATTCCATCATTGCTAGATCGATTTGTATAGTTCGATGAAGAGTGGGGGATTTTTTGATAAAGAGGAAATTTAAGATTAAAATGCTCTAGGATTGAAATGGGGAAATGTGTACAATGCCTAGATTTAATTAGATCCAATTTGAGAGATTTTGTAGGTTCATTAATCAGGGCTTGACAGAAGAACTTCATAAGTTTCCTAAAATTGAAGATAGAGATCAAGAAATCAAATTTCAATTGTTTGTGGAAACATATCAATTGGTAGAACCCTTGATAAAAGAAAGAGATGTTGTGTATGAATCACTCACATATTCTTCTGAATTATATGTACCCATGGGATTAATTTGGAAAGCCAGTAGAGCTATGTAAGAACAAACCATTTTTGTTGGAACCATTCCTTTAATGAATTTGCTGGGAACCTCTATAGTGAATGGAATATACAGAATTGTGATCAATCAAATATGGCAAAGTACCGATGTTTACTATCATTCATAATTAGAGCATAATGAAATTTCTATTTATACTAGTACTATAATATCATATTGGGGAGGAAGATTGGAATTTGAAATTGATAGAAAAGCGAGGATATGGGCCCATGTGAGTAGCAAACAAAAAATATCTATTCTATTTCTATCATCAGCTATGGGTTCGAATCTAAGGGAAATTCTAGATAATATTTGTACCTTGAAATTTTCTTGTCTTTCCTGAATGATAAGGAAAAAAAAGATTGGGTCAAAAGAAAGTGCTATTTTAGAGTTTGACCAACAATTTGCTTGTGTAGGTGGAGATCCGATATTTTCTGAGTCCTTATTTAAGGAATTACAAAAGAAATTTTTTCAACAAAGATGTGAATTACGAAGGATTGGTCGACAAAATATGAACCAGAAACTGAATCTTGATATACCTTAGAATAATACATTTTTGTTACCATGAGATGTATTGGCTGTTGAGGATCATTTGATCGAAATGAAATTTGGAATGGGTATGCTTGACGATATGAATCACTTGAAAAATAAATGTATTCATTCTGTAGCGGATCTATTACAGGATCAATTCGGATTGGCTCTTGTTCATTTAGAAAATGCAGTTTAAGGAACTATATGTGGATCAATTAGGCATAAATTGATACCGACTCCCCAAAATTTAGTAACTTCAACTTCATTAACAACCACTTATGAATCATTTTTCCGCTTACACCCTTTATCTCAAGTTTTGGATCAGACTAATCCATTGACCCAAATTGTTCGTGGGCAGAGGTTGAGTTTTTTAGGCCATGGGGGGTTGACAGGGTGAACGGCTAATTTAAGGATACGGGATATTCATCCTAGTCACTATGGATGTATTTGTCCAATTGATACGTCTGAAGGAATCAATATTGGACTTAATGGATCCTTAGCTATTCATGTGAGGATTGGTCATTGGGGATCTATAGAGAGTCCTTTTTATGAAATATTCGAGAGATCAAAAAATGCATAGATGATTTATTTATCGTCAAGTAGAGATGAATATTATATGGTAGCAGTAGGAAATTCTTTGGCCTTGAACCAGGGTATTCAAGAAGAACAAGTTGTTCCAGCCCGATATCATCAAGAATTTCTGACCATATCATGGGAATAGATTCATCTTAGAAGCATTTTTCCCTTCCAATATTTTTCTATTGGAGCTTCTCTCATTCCTTTTATTGAGCATAATGATGCAAATTGAGCTTTAATGAGTTCTAATATGCAACATCAAGCAGTTCTGCTTTCTCGATCTGAGAAGTGCATTGTTGGAACTAGATTGGAAGGCCAAATAGCTCTAGATTATGGGGTTTTAGCTATAGCCTAACGAGAGGGAAAGATTGGTTATACTGATACCCACAAGATCATTTTCTCAAGTAATGGGGACACTATGAGCATTCCATTAGTTATGTATCAATGTTCTAACAAAAATACTTGTAGGCATAAAAAATGTTAGGTTCCATGGGGTAAATGCATTAAAAAGGGACAAATTTTAGTAGATGGTGCGGCTACAATTGGTGGAAAACTCTCTTTAGGAAAAAATGTATTAGTAGCTCATATGCCATGGGAAGGCTATAATTTTGAAGATGCAGTACTAATTAGTGAACGTCTGGTATATGAAGATATTTATACTTTTTTTTACATTTGTAATATGAAATTCATACTCATGTGACAAGTCAAGGCCCTGAAAGAATCACTAAGGAAATACCACATTTAGAGGCTCATTTACTCCACAATTTAGACAAAAATGGAATTGTGATGCTTGGATCATGGATAGAAATAGGTGATATTTTAGTAGGTAAACTAACACCTCAGGTAGCAAACAAATCATCGTATGCCCCCAAAGATAGATTATTACGAGCCATACTTGGCATTCAAGTATCCACTGCAAAAGAAACTTCTCTAAAACTACCTATAGGTGGAAGGGGTCGAGTTATTGATGTGAGATGGATTCAGAAAAAGGGTCCTTCCAGTTATAATCTAGAGATGTTTCCTATATTTATTTTACAGAAACATGAAATCAAAGTAGGTGATAAAGTAGCTGGAAGACATGGGAATAAAGGTATCATTTCCAAAATTTTGCCTAGACATGTTATGCCCTATTTTCAAGATGGAACGCCCGTTGATATGGCTTTCAACCCATTAGGAGTACCTTCATAAATGAATGTGGGACAAATATTTGAATGTTTGCTTGGGTTAGCGGGGGATCTCCTAAAGAGACATTACAGAATAGCACCTTTTGATGAGAGATATGAGCAAGAGGCTTCGAGAAAACTAGTCTTTTCTAAATTATATTCAGCTAGTAAGCGAACAAAAAATCCATGGGTATTTGAACCCGAGTATCCGGGAAAAAGCAGAATATTTGATGGAAGAATAGGGGATCCTTTTGAACAACCTATTCTAATAGGAAAACCCTATATCCTGAAATTAATCCATCAAGTTGATGATAAAATCCATGGACGTTCCAGCAGACATTACACACATGTTACACAACAACCCCTTAGAGGAAGGGCCAAGCAAGGGGAACAATGAGTAGGAGAAATGGAAGTTTGGGCTCTAGAGGAATTTGTTGTTGCTCATATTTTACAAGAGATGCTTACTTATAAATCTAATCATATCAGAGCTCCTCAAGAGGTACTTGGTACAACAATTATTGGAGGAATAGTACGTAACCCCGAGGATGCCCTAGAATCTTTTCGATTGCTCATTCGAGAATTATAATCTTTGTCTCTAGAACTGAATCATTTCCTTGTATCTGAGAAGAACTTCTAGATTAATAGGAAGGAAGCTTGATATGAATGAATCCGAATTTCTATTCTATGATCAATCGGTATAAACATCAACAACTTCAAATTGGACCAGTTTCTCCCCAACAAATAAAGGCTTGGGCCAACAAAATCCTACCTAATGGAGAGATGGTTGTGGAGGTGCAAAACCATATACTTTTCATTACAAAACCAATAAATTGGAAAAAGATGGATTGTTTTGTGAAAGAATCTCTGGACCTATAAAAAGTGGAATTTGTGCTTATGGAAATTATTGAGCGATCATGGATGAAAAAGAAGACCCAAAGTTCTGTGAACAATGTGTGGTGGAGTTTGTTGATTCTCGGATATGAAGATATCAAATGGGATACATCAAACTCGCATGTCCAGTGATTCATGTGTGGTATTTGAAATGTCTTCCTAGTTATATCACAAATCTTTTAGATAAATCCCTAAAGGAATTACAAGGCCTAGTATATTGTGATGTGTGATTTGATCAAAATTTGCATTTTACAGATTCAAACTGAGAAACTATCATCCCATTCAATCTGATTGGGATGTCCCCGCTTTGACATGTGTCTTAGAAGGACAACATGAAGCTCAGAATGTTGCATGTATTCAATACTTCCAAAAAGAGGGAATTGATCCATGGTCGATTCCCTAATAGATACATAGGAATGGAATTACTAATTTTAGCTCGTGAAAAAAAAATTTTCATGGAATTAGCCATTCCATTTGTTTTAGAAAGAGATTCTATTCAAGCAAGTAACTATGGCATGGTTACAGAAGTTTATCTATCACATATACGCTTCAAGGGACTTAATGGCATAAGCACCATTGAGGTGAGTAGGGACCTAAAAGATTGAATGGGATGATATATAGACAAGTAAATCCCTTATGAGTCCCACACCATCATACATGATTGAGTTGCAAAAACTTCTATATAGGTATCCTACATCTGAACTGAGTTCTTTCTAGGTAAAGAATCTCTTTTTAGTTGCTCTAGAATAATTAGGAGATTCTTTGGAAGAAATACGGGGTTCTACTTCTGGTGGCAACATGCTATTGGGTGGTGGTCCCGCTTATGGGATCAAATCAATATGTTCTAAGAAGAAATACTTGAATATCAATCTCATCGATCTCATAAGTATCATACCAAATCCCATCAATCGAATCACTTTTTTGAGAAATATGAGACATTTATGTGGTACAAGTAAAGAGTTCTATTCATTGATAAGAAAAAGAAAAAAATGTGAACGGTGATTGGATTGATGATAAAATAGAATCCTAAGTCGCGAACAGTGATTCAATTAATGATGAAGAAAGAGAATTCTTGATTCAATTCTCCACCTTAATGTCAGAAAAAAGGATTGATCAAATTCTATTGAGTCTGACTCATAGTGATCATTTAGCAAAGAATAACTCTGGTTATCAAATGATTGAACAACCGGGATCAATTTACTTATGATACCTAGTTGACATTCATAAAAAGTATCTAATGAATTATGAGTTCAATAGATCTTGTTTAGCAGAAAGACGGATATTCCTTGCTCATTATCAGACAATCGCTTATTCACAAACCTCATGTGGGGCTAATAGTTTTCATTTTCCATCTCATGGAAAACCCTTTTCGCTCCACTTAGCCCTATCCCCTTCTAGGGCTATTTTAGTGATAGGTTTTATAGGAACTAGATGGTCCTATTTGGTCAAATACCTAGCGACAAACTCCTATGTTTGTTTCATTATGGTATTTTTGAACAAGTTCCTGGATGACAAGCCTAAAGCTTATCTTATTGATGTTATCGATATTGATGATAGTGACAATATTGATGATAACCTTGATATGGAGCTGCTAATTATGACGAATGCGCTAACTATGTATATGATGCCGAAAATAGACCAATTTGCTATCACCCTTCAATTCAAATTAGTAAAGCAATGTCTCCTTGCATAATATGGATTCCAAACATTCATGATCTGTATATGAATGAGTGAATTACTTATCCCTCAGTCTATTAGAGAACTATCTCTCCAAGGATTGTGAAAGATGTTCCACTAGAAATATTCTTGTTATTGCTTCATCTCATATTCCCACAAATGTGGATCCTGCACTAATACCTATGAATAAATTAAATACATGCATTAAGATACGAAGGCTTCTTATTCCACAACAATGAAAGCACTTTTTCATTCTTTCATATACTAGGGGATTTTGTTTGGAAAAGAAAATGTTCCATACTAACAGATTCGAGTCCATAACCATGGGTTACAATGTAGGAGATCTTGGAGCACTTATCAATGAGGCCCTATCAATTAGTATTACGCAAAGGAAATCAATTATAGAAACAAATACAATTAGATCAGCTCTTCATAGACAAACTTGGGATTTGCAATCCTAGGTAAGATCGATTCAGGATCATGGGATCCTTTTCTATCAGATAGGAAGGGCTATTGCACAAAATGCACTTCTAAGTAATTGCCCCATAGATCCTATATCTATCTATATGAAAAAGAAATCATGTAAGGAAGGGGATTCTTATTTGTATGAATGGTACTTCGAACTTGGAACGAGCATAAAGAAATTAACGATACTTCTTTATCATTTGAGTTGTTCTACTAGATCCATCACTCAAGATCTTTGGTCTTCACCCAGATCTGATGGAAAAAAATTGGATCACTTCTTATGGATTCGTTGAGAATGATTCTGATCTAGTTCATGGCCTATTAGAAGTAGAAGGCACTCTGGTGGGATCCTCATGGACAGAAAAATATTGCAGTCAGTTTGATAATAATTGAGTGACATTATTCGAACCAAGGAATTGGTTAGATATGATGCAAAATGGATCTTATTCTATTGTTGATCAGAGATTTCTATATGAAAAATACAAATCGGAGTTTGAAGAAGGGGAAGGAGAAGGAGCCCTCGACCCACAACAGATAAAGGAGGATTTATTCAATCACATAGTTTGGGCTCCTAAAATATGGCGCCCATGTGGTAATCCATTTGATTGTATTGAAAGGCCCACTGAATTGGGATTTCCTTATTGGGCCTGGTCATTTCATGGCAAGTAGATCATTTATCATAAAGAGGATGAGCTTCAAGAGAATAATTCAGAGTTCTTACAGAGTGGAACCATGCAGCACCAGACATGAGATTGATCTTCCAAAGAATAAGGCTTTTTTTGAATTAGCCAATTCATTTGGGACCCTGTAGATCCATTCATTTTCCTATTCAAAGATCAGCCCTTTGTCTTTGTGTTTTCCCATCGAGAATTATTTGTAGATGAAGAGATGTCAAAGGGGCTTATTACTTCCCAAACAAATCCTCCTACATCTATATATAAATGTTGGTTCATCAAAAATATGCAAGAAAAATAGTTCCAATTGTTGATTCATCGCCAGATATGGCTTAAAACCAATAGTTCATTATCTAATGAATCTTTCCATTCTAATACTCTATCTGAGAGTTATTAGTATTTATCAAATTTGTTCCTATCTAATAGAATCCTATTGGTTCAAATGACAATGACATTGTTGAGAAAGAGATGCCTTTTCCCGGATGAAATGAAACATTTGATTCATGTAACAGGAGAACAATTTCCCATTCCTTAGCCATAAAGATATGTGGCTATGAAAAGGGGATTAAGCGAAATAGAATTGGCTGGGTGGTAGGGTCCTGGAAACACTTGTTTATTCCATATTTTGGACCTTAGCTCCATGGAACAATATGCTACTTACTGCTAACAGATGGAAGAATTGAAATCTTAGATCAAAACACTATGTATGGATGATATGAACTACCTAAACAAGAATTCTTGAATGGTGAACAACCAGAGCCTCTTACTCACTACATCAAACAATTTCCATTAATGAAACCTTGTAAATCCATCGGAAAATCAAAAATACACATGTCCGATAAAATGGTTGTTTCTATCTGCTCTAATAACGAATCCTTGGTTTAACTGAATAACTAAAAAAAATAGATAAACCTTTCTTTTTGTTTCAGGTCAATGGATGTTCTCAATTGGAATATCCCCATATGAATAATACACATTCTAGTTGACTGAGTATAATTTAAATTTTCAAATTGTTTTGTTTCGAAGCAAAGATATCCACAGAGGCTAGTTTGTCCTATTTAGATATTCACGACCAAGAGGTACTGGATTCTCTTTCAAATAGGCCCTGAAAGGACAAGGAAGGCTAGAATGCCAACAGACGTCTATCTATTCTCTAATTCATCCGACCCAATAACATTTTGGGAACGTCCAGTGCCAAAGTCACAAAATGGGTAAGTCGCCAATCCCTAAAATAGACTATGTGCTTTATCTATTGGGTTACAAGTACTGGTGGATATTTTATTAGAGGTTTCTATCAATCTACCCTTGTGTGATTCCTGTTGAATCATATACTTGGGGGTGGGTTCAGGGTGGGAGATTTCAAAACAGACTCCTCATTCATTAGATAGAGAAGATCACCAAGATTTCGTGATCCGTTGCCGAACATATTCCAATTCTAATAGCCCAGACTCGGATCGTGGGGATCACCGGAATACTTTGTATCAATAGATAAGATACTCGGTATATCAGTACAATATTGATTTGATCCAAAATTTGTTATTGAATTGCTTATTGAATGATCATTCTCAATATTATGCCTTGAAGAGGATTCAAACCTCCATGCTCTTTAGCACGAGATTTTGAGTCTCGCGTGTCTACCATTTCACCATCAAGGAATCTTGAAAGTGAATTGTATTCCATGAATATGATATCTATCTAGTGTCATATATTCCATATATGACAAAATGACAAAGGTGGAGTGTTGGAGTATTTCTATCGATCGGTCATATAGGCCCAAGTCAGACATCAAATTGCTTCGATTTGCATTATCTAGAGGATATCTTATATATATCAAAAAGATGTACAATCAAACCCATTTCTCAATTCAATAGAAGCCCCAAGGAAGCGAATATGGTACCCAAATAATGATAGATATGGCAAAAGCGGGTCCGATTATGCCTATTCCTAATCCTAAATAGAATGTGAATGTAATGATGTAGGGAGCCATATGTAAGTAAACATAGTATCTATTTACATACACTCGAAATACCCCTTCTCATAATTATCATAATAAGAATATACATAACCCTATTCCAGTCTGGTCCAGTATGGAATGAACTTATAATTTGATGATCGAGTCGATTCCATGATTATAAGTTCATAACACCAGTCCCTTCCCATTTTGGACGGAATAGATCTACTAATTCTTTTATTCCAGTTAGTAAGAGGGATCTTGAACTAAGAAATAGACCTAGAAGCTAAAAGAGGGTATCCCGAGCAATTGCAAGAATTGGGTTCATTGATATTCTTGGTATAATAGATGCTATCACATATACAGTTATATTCAATTTGATGGAATTGTTTGATCTTAAAGGGGATCTTCTATAATTTTGCATATGAGGGGTTATTTCTTGGTTTCGTCCAGTCATTAATAACTCGATTATTTTAGATAATAGTAGATAGAAACAATGCTCGGAATGAGTCCTATTGGAAACAAGAAATATAGACTCGCCTACCATCCACACCAGAATAGATGGAGTTTTTTGAAAAAACCTGCTAGTGGAGGAGGACCTCCTAGGGATAAGAGACATATGGCTGAAGAGAGTGCCAAAAAAAAGGATCTTTCATGTATAATCCTGCATAATCTTGAATCTTATCAATTCCAGTATGTAGACCAAATGATACAATGCAAGAAAAAGTTTCTAGATTCATGGAGATATAGAACACCATATAAGTTATCATGCTTGCATATCCATCATTTGAGTCTCCAACAATTATTCCAATAATTACATATCCAATTTGACAGATGGACGAATATGCAAGCATACATTTCATGCTTGTTTGAGTAATAGCAATGAGATTCCCCAATATCATGCTAAGAATAGCTAGGATTTCCAGAATAATATGCCATTCATTTGATGAAAAATAAAATGGAATATCGAAAATTTGTGTGGCTGAAGCTGAAGCAGCTACTTTCGAAGTAACAGAAAGAAAAGCAACAACTGGAGTGGGAGAGTCAGAGTTGAAAAGAGGATTCCTCACTTCTTTCTCTCATTCAAAACCATGCATGAGACTTTCATCTCGCACGGCTCCTAAATGATAAAATAAATAAGAACTCATCATCTTTCTTTTTTGATTACCTTCCTCGTGTATGTATAAGACTGAATCCATTCAATTTCAAAAAAGGATTACTAATCCTTAACTTTTCAAGGAATCCTTCATCAGTGGTTGTGAATGATTGACTTTCTCAATCTTTTTGACCTTGGTTTCGTAGGAGCAAGTCAAAAAGATTGAGAAATAGAACCATCTGATTTGATTCATTCTCAATAGCCATGAGATGATCATCTTTGTGTGATCCTTTTGTCAACGGATGCTCCTATTGCACTCGTAGTCTCTGAAGGATGAGAACTAACTATGTAGCACCTACATCAATTATTCAAGTATTGTATACGTCATTAGTTCGATCCTTTGTAGGAACTACCTGTAATAACGAACTTGCAAAATGATCTATTTATCATAAAGAGATTCGTTGTTCCTAACCTTGCTTTGCCTTAATTGTTATTTGAATAAAAAGATCACAATAAACTTTTGGTAAAAGTTATGTCTTGGTTCAAGTGGGAATAGCATTTTTCTTCTACATGTCTATGGAGTTTTGAAAAATCCAAACATCTCAGAGATAGATATAGAGGTTGGAATTTGTCGAACGAACTGCACTCCTTCGTATACATCAGGAGTCCATTGATGAAAAGGGGCTAGGGAAAGCTTGAACCCAATTCCTACAGTGATGGATATAAGCGCAATTGAAATTCCTGGGGAGGTATACATTTGTGTATTGATAAGACCATTCACTATTTCTTGAAGCTCGATCTCCCCCCCAGATGAACCATATAGCGAAGAGAAACCATGAACTAGAATAGAAGAGCTTGCCCCACCCATGAGTAGATATTTCATAGTAGCCTCATTAGACCGTACATCTCTCTTTGTATATCTAGAAAATAGGTAGGAACATAAACCGAAACATTCTGGAGCTACAAAGATAGTTATTAAATCATTAGCACCACATAAAAACATTCCTCCTAGAGTAGCTACTAATACGAATAATAGAAATTCTGTTATAGCCATTTCTGTACATTCAATGTACTCTACGGATAGAGGAATACATAGAGCTGAACATAGTAAAATAAGAAATTGAAAGATTACGTTGAAATTGTTTGTTTGGAAATTTCCTGAAAAGCTAATTATAGGTTCTTCTCTCCATCGAAACAATAGGGCTGTTATGCTCATTACTAAACGTGTTGAAGAGATGAAATAGAACCAAGGTCTATATTTTTTTATCAGAGGTTGAATCGATCATCAGAAGAAGAATTAGGCCAAAAATTAGGATACATTCTAGGAAAATGAAACTTCCATGGAAGAGAAGCAAATGAAAGGCTTTCATATAAATTCTTGTAGAATCGAGAATGAAGTTTTCATTCTATACATGCCAAATCATGTATTAGTAACTACATCCAATCTCTGAAAAAGTCCCAATTATTTCAAACTTTCTATTTTTAGAATGGGATATTTACGAAATCCCCATGAATAAATAGGATCAAACCTTATTCCATGATATTTCCATAAGATTCCTCTTTCTTATTCTTAAGCAAGTGCCCGAGAGGACTTAGTTGATCCATGATTCATTTTCATCTTTCTTTTCCTTTTTGTTTGTTTGGAGAAAGATATTGATCAATTCTAATTCTTTCTTTTTCTATTGATTCTTTTCCAATCAACATGTATGGATCCATGGACTATTCCTATTCATGGATTAAAGAAAATATGCAAAAGCTCTTTTTGCCTCTGTCATTCTATGAGTCTCTTCCTTTTTGCGTATGGCATCACCACTCCCTTTGGCAGCATCTACTAATTTGGAACTTAATTTGAAAGCCATATTTCGACCCGGACATTTTTGGGATGCCCCTAATAACCAACGAATGGCAAGTGTTTTTTCCTTGTGTAGATCCTATTTCAATAGGAACTTGATGGGTCGATCCGCCTACACATCTTGCTTTTACTATTATATAGGGAGTTACTCCATGTATTGCTTGACGTAAAACAGATAGTGGATTTGTTTCTATCTTTTGTTGAATCTTTTTCATGGTTCGATAGATAATTTGATAAGCCAATGATTTTTTTCTATGTTTCAAAATACAGTTAACCAACATGTTAACTAATCAATTATGATAAATTGGATTGAATTTGTTCATTTGGAATCTGGGCTCTTCTATCTTCTACTTAATTTATTTATATTTACTTCTATTTTTTGTTTTATTCTTTATTTCATTTTGATTTTCTTTCCCTCTATTTTTATTCCCTTCCATCATTCCATAAGTTCCATAGGCTTGTTAATCCTATAGAATCTGACCCATTTTCTCATCGAGCGAAGGGTACAAAATAAATCCAAAAGTACTATGTGAAACCTTCGGCTTTTTTCCTCTTCCTCTATCCCTATTCCATAGGTACAGTGTTTGAATCATTAGAGAACCTTTTCTTCTATATGAATCCATATTATTACATTCCAATTCCTTCCCGATACCTCCCAAGGAAAATCCCAAATTGGATCCAAAATTGATGGGTTGGTGTGAGCTTATCCATGCAGTTATGCACTCTTCAAATAGGAATCCATTTTCTGAAAGATCCTGGCTTTTGTGCTTTGGTGAGTCATTTGAGATCCTTTCGATGACCTATGTTGTGTTGAAGAGATATCTATATGATCTGATCGATTGCGTAAGACCCGCGGTAACAACTGAACCGGGGGAAGTATACAGAAAAGATAGTTCTTTTCTATTATATTAGTATTAGTAGTGATCCCAGCTCGGTGAGTCCTTTCTTCCATGATGAACTATTGGTACCAATCCTACATTTTATTTTGTCTCTATGGACCAAGGAGAAAGGGGGCTCAACGGGAAGAGGGTTGTACCTTGAGAGAAGCAAGGGGGTCAACCTGCTTCAAATATACAACATGGATTCTGGCAATGGAGTTGGACCCTCATGTTGATATGAATGAATCAG
>RXID01022418.1:257500-275000 GCA_005019695.1 Trichopus zeylanicus subsp. travancoricus
GGTAAGAGCTTCTGGAATCTGGTGGGATCTTCGTAAAGTTGATCATTATGAGTGTTACAATGAATTCGATTGGGAAGTCCAATGGCAAAAAGAGGGAGATTCATTAGCTTGTTATTTAGTATGAATAGGTGAAATGACAGAATCCATAAAAATTAATCAACATGCTATAGAAGGGATTCCTGGGGGGCCCTATGAAAATTTGGAAGTCTGACGCTTTGATAGAACAAGAAATTCTAAATGGAATCATTTTGCATATAGATTCATTAGTAAGAAACCTTCACCCAATTTGTAATTGTCAAAACAAGAACTTTATATGAGAGAAGAAGCACCAAAAGGAGAATTAGGAATTTATTTGATAGGAGATAATAGTGTTTTTCCCTAGAGATGGAAAATTTGTCCACTCGGTTTCATCAATTTGCAAATTCTTCCCCAACTAGTTAAAAGAATGAAATTGGCTGATATCATGACCATACTAGGTAGTATAGATATCATTATGGGAGAAATTGATTGTTGAAATGATAATTGATATGACAGAAGTCCAATCTATCAATTCCTTTTCTTTGGAATCCTTAAAAGAAGTCTATGGATTCATATGGCTATTTCTCCCTATTTTGAGCCTTATATTAGGAATCATAATAGGGATACTGGTAATTGTGTGGTTAGAAAGAGAAATCTCCACAACCATACAATAATGTATTGGGCCGAAATATGCCGGTCCATTGGGAATTCTTCAAGCTCTAGCAGATGGGACCAAACTACTTTTTAAAGAGGACCTCTTACCATCTATAGGGAATATTCATTTGTTTATATTGGGCCATCTATAGCAGTCATATCGATTTTACTAAATTATTTAGTAATTCCTTTTGGGTATCATCTTGTTTTAGCTAATCTCAGTATAGGTGTTTTTTTATGGATCGCTATTTCAAGTATTGCACCTATTGGGCTTCTTCTGTCAGGATATGGATCAAATAATAAATATTCCTTTTCACGTGGTCTACGAGCTACTGCTCAATCTATTAGTTATGAAATATCATTAACTCTATGTGTGTTGTCAATATCTCTATGTGCAATTTGTTGAACATGAGCTTTTCCCTCTCTACTAGAAATAAGGAAAAAATGAAAGAAAAGACCTTAATTATATTGAATAGATATTCTCTTTTTATTTACCATTTGAGGTAATGAGTTAAAGCTGATAGTTATATGAGTGAAACAAAACAGCCTAAAAATTCACAGTAAGAAGACAAAATCTCATTTCCTATGTACAAGAATAAAGTGAAAGTAAACATAAATGGTTTACACCATTTAACCCAAGATTGAGATTCTTTGGTTAGATTAGTGTTATCATATCTTGAAGCAGATGCAAAAGATCAATCATATGAAGTTTCTACTACTGTCTTGTATGTATTACCATACCGTGAATCAATCATAAATTAGTCGACGATTAGGAACACTAAAGTACACAAAAGATTAGTAATAGAGATAATCTCAAGTATAAAAAAAGAGGTATTTTCACATAAATGAATCATAACAAGTCTTTAAGTTGGTAGAAATGATCAAGCAGCACTCCCGCACGATTTCGATCTAAAGTATGCTCTTACTCACTGATTAAAGAAATAACTAGCAAGAACCAATTAATTCTTTTTTTTTCAGAGTTGCTTCTTTTTATTTTGAGTTCTCAGAAAGAAGACAGGAACAAGAGAAATGGAACACATACAATAATATAATAAAAAAATATAATAGATAGAATCAGAAAAAAAAATGAATAATAAAGAAAGATCCTTATTTCTTTTTTTCCTCCATCCATACATATACATATGGAATTCTTATCATAATTTATGAACTAGTATCTAATTCCTTAATTGATATAATGAGTATTTTATTAAATGATTAAGTTATTACAGAACAAGAAAAAATTGGAATTCTAAAGAATGAGATCAATTCGAAAGTGCTTTTTTGTTATCCTAGCAAACAGAATTTTTTTGGTCTAATTAAGGACTATGTTATGTATCTTTATTCTTCTATTTTCCTACAAATAATGGTGTTATTATCGACTATGATTATCTAATAGTTTAAGTACAGTTGATATAGTTGAGGCACAGTAAAAATACGATTTTGGGGGAATCTGCTATCATATCCTAGCAGCAGATAAGGGAGAATCTGCTACTTTACAGCTCTTATTCTCCTTTACATCATATCATAGCAGCAGATAAGAGAGAATCTGCTACTTTACAGCATACCATATCCTTTCCATAGAAAGCAGGTTAGGGTCCACCACGTTTAAAGGAAGAAATTATTCATCCTTTGAACCGAATCTTGCAAAAGCTTGCCAACTGTGTTAATCTGTTCATCAAGTTGCTGAGCAGAGGGGTACCAGGTACTCCAAAAGTTATCCTTAGTGGCTAGCCTTCTGCATTCTGTCACTTTGATTGTATGGATTGCCCTTAGTGTTTTGAGGGCTAAGAGAGCCTTGGCTGTGACTTCCTTTTCCAATTGGTGGATGTCGTCTCTAATGTCATCACGCACCTCGAGTGGCATGGGGAGGTAGGTGGAGAGGTGCACGAGCCGTGTGTATTGTTCAATAATTCTTGAATCATCTGGAGTGATTGCGTGAGCTGGCACTGAGCCTTGAGATTGGGGAACTCCTTGATTTCCTAGACTGCTAGAGCTGCCAGCTCCAAAGTGTCCAGAATCTCCATGATGGGACATCCTGAGAACACTAAACAAGAGATTAGTCGGGATAGAGCATCAGCAAGCTGATTGTCCTTCCCATCTATATGCTCAAAGTGTACATTGATCCCTATCCCAGTAATATAGTCAGTGAAGGCTATCCACCGAACTCTTGAAGGTTTATTGCCAGCTGACTTGTTAAAGAAGCTAATAATCGCCTGGCAATCTGTGCGGATAATCAGATCCCTTTTGTCTAGATAATAAATTTTTAGTGCCTCCATAGTATTCATGACCGCATAAATTTCTGCGTCTATTGTTGCCTTTGGTGGATTAAATTTGCCGCTGGCATAGGCGCATACTTTTTCAACATTTCTTGGGTCAAATTGTTGAGGCTTCCACTTGCAGACTCCACCCCACCCATCCATACATCCATCCATTTCTAGAATAATAAAACATTGCTTAGGAGGGACTTCCAGGTCAGGAAGTTCCTAGACCAACTTTTTAATCTGCTTTACAAGGGCCCAGTCCTGTTGATTCATTCTTTTGTCTCCAGTAGGGCTTGTTTCTGCATAGAGAGGACTCAGTAATTTTCCCAGATGTGGTATGTACGCTCTAGCGTAATTTAGGATTCCAAGCCATGAACGCATTCCCTTCTTTTTAGCAAGATTTTTCTCCTAAAAATCAGCAATCTTTTTAATAATATGTGGCTGTAATTTAATTTTTCGGTTACCTATTACAGCGCCCAAGAATTCCACTTCGGAGACTGCTATTTTCATTTTTGTAGGGCTTAGAACCAGCCCATGTTCTTCACAAAATTTTAAGCATGATCCTCATGTGCTTAGCGTGATCCTCCTCTGTTTGGAAAAACACTAGGATGTCATCAATATATACTGCATTAAAGCTTTCAGTACCTCAAAAGCAGTTATCCATTTTTCTTTGGAACACCGAGGGAGCATTCTTAAGGCCAAATGGCATAACCAGCCATTCGAAGAGTCCTTCAGGAACCCAAAAAGTAGTCCATTCAATTGAGTCGGGGTGCATCGCCACCTGATGAAAACCACTCTTTAGGTCAAACTTTGAATATATCAGGCTGTGGCTTACCCGTTTGAGAATGGTGTTGATTCCTGGTAGACTGTACTGGTCTTTGTTTGTAATATCATTGAGGTGCTTGTAATTAAAGACCATGCGCTCCTTCCCTTTGACCTCTCTCCCAGTCTTTGGGTCAATACTTGTTCCAAAATTCACAATTATTGCTATAGTCCTATGTCGACTTTTACTAGGTCTGATGACCCCCAAGTCCAGTAGAATCTTGACATGTTTTCTGAATGCTTCCTGTAGCTGTGGAGTGACATGCTTCAAGGGGTGATCTTCAATTATAAAATCTGGGTTTTTGATATCCAGGTGACATAGAATTTTGTTCTTTGCCCAATGGTGAAGAGGATCTTCTCCTATGAAACCCGCATCCTTCAGGCTCCTGAGTAGGGGGGAGAACGTTTGCAGGAAGGTTTCCCTACTTTCACCAGTATTATAGTATATTGACTCCTTGATGTCAATATATTCATCCTCTTCCATGTCCAACTCCTCGATTGCTGCTGCTAAAGATGCTGTGTGAGTAGTATTGATAATTGTCAGATTCTTGTAGAAAGTTACAATGTTACCTTCAATGCGTACTCCTCCTTGCATGACTTTGATGAAATTGCAACCTATTATCATTTGAATCCCGTCCCCAAGCTCCATTTTAAAGCTATAAGTATAAGGGATTCTGAAGATATTATCCCCAATATGCATTCATCCTCCCTTAAGCCTTTTGCTAGCCGTTTGCTTGGAATTAATGCCGCTGAAGTGAACAATTAAATTATTTTGCTCCAGAGCATTTTTTGGAATTGTTCCTTCATCAATGCAGCACGTTGTAGCTCCGGTATCAAGAATTGCCTTTACCTTAAATCTGGGGACATTAGGAATTTCAAATTCAACAGTCATATTGTAAAGCATGTTCTTTACCAGTTTTGGGCCAGCTATTGGTTCCGCAGCTTCCTTTATAGTAACTTTCTGGATGCTTTCCTAGAAGATCATCCCAGCTGCTTCTTCTTCTTCCTCCACCGATTTTCCTTGTGCAGGTGAACTTCCTTGGGTCCCTTTTCCTCTCAGCTCTTCATAGTCTCAGGCCAGGTGCCTTTCTAACTCAAGCTCTTCAACCCGCTTTCTATAGAACTCTACTTCTTTCCTGAGCCTTTCTTTCTCACCATCACACCATGCTATGTAGTATTGCTGTTCCTATATCAGCCTCTGCGGAAAGAATGGTGCAGGTGCTGCTGGGGCTACTGGAACTTCCTTCTTGAAATAGTGAGGGCCACATAGATTACAAACTGTTACGAGGCACCTTGGGTAGTGAATTCTGGCCCTTTGCATTGAGAGTCTCTTACAGCAAGCACATTTCTCATATTGGGTTTGCACAAAAGCATTAAGTTGCCAATCATGTAAGCAGTTTATTTGTGAGTCTGGTAATCATACCTGAGGCCTATAACCTCCATCAAATTCTCCAAGCATATAGATATGCTCCTTCTGAACCATTTTTTGAAGAGATCTTTGTATCTCCTCACAGTCTTCTCCTTCAGAGATGCTGTAAATAGCGTCACTCTGTTCCTCGCCTTCTTGGACCGATATGATATCACAATCCTACGGGACTTCCAGTTGCTCGAAGATTGCGACCCTTTTTACATTTCTTCTTTCACTAGGGCATTCCCTCACAAAATGCCCTTCCTGTCCACACAGGTAACATTTGCATCGCCTATTGCGAACCATATGCTTTCTCTTTTCTATACGTACATGGGTGTCATGAGGTTTCCCTTTGTATGTTGTGAATCTTCTTACGCCATATTTCTTTTCCTTCTTATAGTATCCTGGGATTGGAATTTGACTGCAGAAGGAAAGATTTTTTAAAGCCCTCTTGAATGCCGCATCCTTGCATTCCTCTTTGAGGTACCTGTAGGCAAAAAGTATTCGGGGAATTACGCCAATAACATTACCAGAATATTTTTGCTCAAATGCCGCCTTGATCCTTCTTCCTAGATCTCCAGGAATTTTAAGCCAGAATTTTTCCGAAAGCTCCATGTTGATATAGAGCCTTCCCATTTTAGAAGCAAGCCTCATGTATTCATTCATGTATTGGATAATGTTTTTTACATTATCACATGAAAGTCTCTCCACGTCCCTGTAGGCTGCATCCTGGATCACAGTAGATCCTTGGGCTGGGTCTTCGAGTGTAAAGACCCTCCTCATCTGAGATAATATATTCTGAGTTCCTTCTCTCCCATCTCCAAAGTTGATTAGGGCTTGATATTCTTCTCCATATTGCATACGCCATTCGATCCATGTTAGCTTTTAAATTTCTCCCAAAAGGTTCTCCATATACCAAGGTTTACCATTTCGGTTTCGGGACCCAGCGAAACCGATACGTTTCGGTTTCAGTTTCGGCCATTTCGGTTTCGGCCAAAAGATTTTTTAAAATTATTAATTGGGTGTTGACCAGAGTTTGACTATATTTTGACTGTACTTTGACTTCAAATTAAAAATATGATAAAATATTAAAAAAAATTTGGAAAAATTTGAAAAATTAGGAATGAATTTATACTTAATATTACCATAATATTAAATATTATTTTAGTTAATTAATATTAATTTTGATAGTTAGTCACTGATATTGTCTATTTTTAATATATATTAGTATATTAAAAAAACATATAAGAAATAACATGAATATGATTAAAAGTTAAAATTAGCATAAGCACATTTAACTTTTCATTAAAATGTACTTCACACATACATAATTTTATAAATTTTAAGATAATACAACTCATCATCATAATCATCATCAGTTGAGTTTGAAACATCTGGGTGTGGAACTACAAATTCAGTACCTAGATGATCCAGACGAGCATTTGTAGACATATGAGCTAGAACAACTAGTTCTGCGTGATCTCATGGCAGCGGTTCTGAAGTATAATCATATATCGAATGTCTAAAATGAAAATCATATGTTGACTAAAATTTAACTTTATTTCAATTATTTTTTAACTTCAAATTAAAAAATTATAATATATTTAAAAATTTAAAAAAATAATGAATAGTTACGTAAAAAATATTATGTACGTGAACAGTATCTAACAGAAATCGATACTGACACCGAAATCAGATTGGCGATAGTGTTGGCCTTAGTGTAAGGCCAGCTTCATCTTGCGAAAGTACGGGTCAGGTCGGTGAGGGCGCGAGATAGGCGATAGAGTGCCGACAAACCAGCGAGTGCGTATGGCCCTTGGGCTCGGACACGAAACCAGCGCAAGTTCCTCTCCCCACCCCCCGCCCCCTCCCCTCCCCCCCCCCCCCCCCCGGCGGCGGCGCCCGCTCGCCCGCCCGCCCGCTCGTGCTCGAGCCCGGCGAGCTCCCGCCCACCGGCTCGGGCTCGAGCCCGGCGAGCTCCCGTCCGCCCGCCCGGGCTCGAGCCCGGCGAACTCCCGCCTGCCCACGCTCGAGCTCGGCGAGCCCCCGCCCGGGCTCGAGCCTGGCGAGCCCCCGCCCGGGCTTGAGCCTGGCGAGCCCCCGCCCGGGCTTGAGCCCGGCGAGCTCCCGCCCGCCCGCCCACCCGCACTCGAGCCCGACGAGCTCCTGCCCGCCCGCCTGCCCGGACTCGAGCCCGGCGAGCTCCCACTCCCGCGCACTTGTCAGCACGCGTTCCCGCCCGCGCTCCGGTGAAGATGAATAGTAACTATGAACAGTAAACCCTAACCGAAATGAAAAATTGGGTTTCGGTTCGGGACCGGCCGAAATCGTGAACCATGCCATATACTCCAGCTTGTCCTTAGCATCTGTAAAGCCTTGGGCTGCAACATGGTTTCTTGTAATGGATGACCACCTATCAAATGCATCATCAAACAATCCCAACTGATCTGGGATTATGAACATTGCTCCTCCAGCTTGCTGGGCTGAAGGAAGATTCCACATCTCGTTGTTGTATCCTCCCCTGAATCTTCCTCTTCCTCCCTGAAATTCCTGCCTTTCAAAAGAGGGATTAGTATTTGTAGCTGGTGGATAATTAGGGGGGGGCATTGCAGTATCCATTGGTGGCCTGTATGGAGATGTTGATGAGGTAATGGCACTTGAGTAAAGCTTTTCAGAAAGCTTCTTAATAGCGAGATAGTCCAGCTCCACTTCCTCAGCCTCATACTCTGTAGCAATAAGATTAGAAACAGATGATGAAGGGTTAGATTCCCCACCATCTTCTGAGAAGAAAGGATTAATAAACTCCTCTGCTTCAGTATCCGAGATATCCCAAAGTGGCGGTTGACGGGATGGATAGTAAGCGTCAAAAATTGAGTCAGTCACTGGTGATAGCTGACTGAAATATGATTCATCTTCTTCATCTGGCAATTCACCTACAAGATCTTAAACAAAGGCCACCATGATGTGGGCGATCTCCTCCTCATCATTCGGAATTTCCTTACCTTCGTTACTGGAGGTAGCTTTATAGTTTGAGAATTGCAGGGCAATAGAACCATCAAGAAGGGTCCTACTGCTGACCCTTGCTGGTTGCATCGGGATTAAGATTTGTGCTGGCCTAATAATCCAGCCTCATCCTTGGTGCTCCATGGTTGAGTATCTTCGCCCTGGAAGCGCCCGGACACCGTGACTTGTTAAATAATCAACCACGCCCTGCACTTCATAAGCAAAACCAACGTTGGGAGTATTGGATAACCTCCCAACTAGTCCTCTGGTTATCAGCAAATTTGCATTGCTATTTCTCCACTGCTCATATCCCCTCGTTAGAAGAGAAATTTGAACATTTTGATAGAAATCTTCTATTGTCATCATCAAAGCAGGAATTATATAAACAAGCTGACTCCCTCTTGTTAAATCTACCTCCATGGTAGCCAATATCGCCTGGTCCCCAAGCCATCTATTGTCTCGGAAGACAACTAGAGCTACAGTTCCTTCCTCTTGTCAATGAAGGGTTTGAATTCGTACCTGCAATACCCCCAGGTGGATATATTGCATTCCACTTTGTTGGAGTTGATTATAACTCTCTTCTTGGATGAATCCCCTGTCCACTTGATTGTCATCTACACATAGGATTGCTTCTTCACTCCAGTGGACGTAAACACGGTGATGAACAATATCCTTTCGGGAGTGATAAATAACTTTTGCAGGTACAATAGAGGCACGCTCCTGCATAGAGAGTTGCAGTTGCGCTTGAGGGTTGATCTGCTACTCAATAGTGTGGGATGGGCTTGCTCCTCCCATCAGATGCCTTTTTATCCTTCTAACAGCTTGCTGGGTATTGTGAAGACGCCTTTGACTCCTCCTATATCTCCTTATTTGATCTTCAAAAAGGGGGACTGGTGCGGAGATTGAAGGTTGCTCCTGTGCAGATTCGGAAACACTCCTTCTTGCAGCCATCAGCTTCCCAGATTTTTCCTTTCTTCTTGTAGAATTTTAATTGGATCTTTGAAGGCCCTTAGCTACCCTTTAGCTTCCTTTGGCCTTTTTGCTGCTCCAAGGAGTAAGGCTTCCACCTTATCAACCATTCTCCTTAACTCCTTAGTAAGTTTAAGTGCCTCCTCTTCAACTAGCTTAGGCTGTTGAGCAATTCCCGCAACAAGTTCTTTGACTTGCTGCTTAGTGAGGGGCTGATTATTCAAATAGACTTATGTTAATTCTTTTAGGGCAGATTTTAAACTCCTAACTTCTTTTTCAAGGTTTTGACACTGCTCTTGTAGTTGCTTGAAGTTTTTTTAGGTAGACTTTGGATGACAGATAAGTTCTATTGTATATTACAGCTATATTATGAGCTAACTGATTTGTTGATACTCTCGGGATTGAAACAACGTCAAGGTATTCTAGGTTAGAGGTCCGGGAATGATCATACCATTTTTGTATTGATTTTTCCCATGCCTCAGACATGAAGACTAATTTTCATTTCTACCAAAATTATCACAGGGCAGTTCCAGATTAGGTTAGAACTTAGGCTAAGGATCACACAGGTGTGCCCTTGGGCTTACAAACGGCCTTCCACCTTAACTGCCAAGTTAGGACCTGTTCTTTTTCCTTAAACTTAGTTCAATACCGAATCCACATAATACCAATAGATCAAATTTAAGCAGATATGAAAATCAGCTTCTAGTTTTAGCATGATACAAAAATGGAATTGGTAATCACGAATCCTTACCTCGGAATACCATAACCTTCAAGGGTTTTACTCATCCATATCATTTGTTAGCTCTGATACCATAATGAAATTGCGGCAATAATAAAACAGAAGGCAGAAGGCAATAAGAAATAAGGAGAAGATATGGAAAAACTCACAGATTCTTATTATGTTCTTCGATGATGTTTACATATGATATCGCTCTCCTTATATAGAGAGGAATCTGTGGTGTCAACCCATAGGGTTTATAGTTTTCCTAATTTCTTCTCTAGCAGAATGTGAGAGATTACCTTTTAATTTACTAGAAGTAGAAGAAGAACTAGTAGCAGGTTATCAAACCGAATATTCAGGTATCAAATACAGTTTATTTTATGTTGCTGCTTACCTAAATCTATTAGTTTCTTTACTATTTGTAATAGTCCTTTACTTAGGAGGGTGAAGTTTATTTATTCCGTACATATTCCATCCTGAACTTTTAGTAAAAAAGAAAATGGTTGCAGTCTTTGGAATTCCAATTGCTATCTTTATTACATTAGTTAAAGCTTATTTGTTTCTATTCATTTCTATCACAACAAGATGGACTTTACCTAGGATGAGAATGGACCAACTATTAAATCTTGGATGGAAATTTCTTTTACCTATCTCTCTTGGCAATCTCTTATTGACAACTTCTTTACAACTTGTTTCACTATAATTAAAAAATAACGATATTCTACTAACCTCTCTCAAACAAGAAAAAGAAACATCAATTTATTCATGGATATACAATATGTTCCCTATGGTGACTGGGTTCATAGATTACAATCAACAAATAGTACGAGCTGCAAGGTACATTGGTCAAAGTTTTATAATTACCTTATCCCACACAAATCGTTTACCTATAACTATTCAATATCCTTACGAAAAATCAATCACATCAGAGCATTTCCGTGGTCGAATTCACTTTGAATTTGATAAATGTATTGCTTGTGAAGTATGTGTTTGTGTATGTCCCATAGATCTACCTGTTGTTGATTGGAGATTAGAAAAAAATAATAAATAAAACAATTGCTTAATTACAGTATTGATTTCGAGTTCTTTATATTTTGTGGTAACTATGTCAAGTATTGTCCAACAAACTATTTATTAATGACTAAAGAATATGAACTTTCTACTTATGATCGTCAGGAGTTGAATTATAATCAAATTGCCTTGGGACGATTACCAATGTTAGTAACTGGAGATTACAGAATTCAAACAGTTTTGAATTTGACTCAAATCCTAATAGACAAGGATAAACCACTTGATTTGAGAATGATTACTAATTACTTAAATTTTGTTTAATATAAAAAATCCAAGCTTCTTTTGTTTTGTTTGGTTAGTAACTACAAATACTAATTAGAACCACTTGGTGTTGAGAATTATTCTTTAATTTAAACTCAAAATAGATTTTTGTGATGATTTCAAATATTTGAACTACTTTTTTCTTTTTGCCTAAAAAAGAAGGATAGGATTGGTCCAATAAGTTTATCTACATTAATCCATAATAAATGAAGATAAAATTTAAATTAGGAACGTATCATATACAAGATACAAGAAAAAAAATAGAGTAACCTTTTTCCTAGACCATTCAGTAAGGTCAGGAAATATCTTTATCTCTTATTTTCTACATTATACATAATGGATTTACTTGGACCAATACATGGTATTCTTGTAAAATTTCTAGGATTAGTTCTTATATTAGGGGGTTTGGGAGTGGTATTACTTACCAATCCCATTTTTTTTGCTTTTTCATTGGGATGCATTCCTTTTTGTATATCCTTATTCTATATTCCATCAAACTCCTATTTTGTAGCTGCTGTGCAGCTCCTTATTTATGTGGGAGCCATAAATGTCTTAATCATATTTGCTATAATGTTCATGAAAAGTTCAAAATATTCCAATGATTCCCATCTTTGGACCGTTGGAGATGGAGTTACTTCAGTGATTTCTACAAGTATTTCTTTTCACTAATTACTACTATCCTGACACATCATGGTGTAGAATTATTTGGACTACAAGATCAAACTAGATTATAGAACATGACTTAATAAGTAATGTTCAACAAATTGGGATCCATTTATCAACCAATTTTTATCTTCCATTTGAACTTATTTCAATAATTTTTCTAATTTCTTTAATAGGTGCAATTATTATGGCTCGTTAGTAAAAATACTTAGAATTAAACGTAAAAGAAAAGTTCTAAATCAAATAAAAAATAGAAAGATTTTTGGTTAAATCTATTGCCAATACCTTCTTTTGTTTTGTAATTGTTCTATTCTAGTCAAGGAAATCCAATTGAATTTTTGTTCATATCAAAATTTGATGAGAAATTAGTCAAAGCGAGCCCTTTAATCCCTTGGTGTAGATCCAGGCTAATCCCTTGTAAATAACCAATTAAGAATTCTCAGATGATGTACTAGCAGTGCATCAAAGATGCAGTCATCGATTCTTCCGATAGGCCACAATTACCGCGAGCAAACATATTAATGACAATGACGAGGAACACATTTTAGCTATGCTACTAATACTTGTATACTTGTACTTTCTCTACCCATTTTGACAAAAGACCCATATTTCAATAGCTTTGCATCTGCTATCTTGATCATGATTTTCCTACCTCCAGAGATAAAGGAAAGGTCCTTCCTTTTTGGGTTGGTTATGGGCGAGGAGGGATTCAAACCCCCGACACCGTGGTTGATAACCACATGCTCTAATCCTCTGATCTACAAGCCCCACCCATCTCCACTAGATCTGTTCCCAGGAGTACCCTCAAAAAGGAACCTTTCCTCTCCTCAGCTATTTCGAGTTAAAAAGATGTGAAAGTGCCTTTCTCTCTATGAAAGACTATAAGAATAGTGCATTCTGAGGTGTGAAGTGGGAGAGAAGAGATGTCATAATTGGGGTTTTGAATAAGATGACCTTTGCATTTTTTATTTTGATCTTTTTCCTATTTAAAAAGTAAAATAAGAGGTGTTAAGCTTTTTATCATTATCATCTGGCGTTGAGCTATTTTTTCGCAAGGCCTCCCCCACAGTATCGTCACTGCAATAGAATTTAACCACCAAGTTTGGGATGGATTGGTGTGGATTGGTGTGGTTCCTCTTTGCCTAGGACACCAGAATATCGAATCATGAATGAAGAAAGGATGAGAGAAAAGCATATTGGCTTGTGATTGTGAGGCCCCAATTCTTGACTTCTTGACTGGAAGGGACACCAAAGGCCTTTGCCCTTCCATCCCTTGGATAGATAGAGAAGGGCAGAGCTTTTTTTTGGTTTTTTCATGTTGTCAAATAGTTGAACAATGAAAATGGATGGCGAGTGCCTAAAAATGGAATTTATCAGGTCGTGTAGGAACAAGGTTCAAATCTCTCAGTTTGTTAGGATGCCTCAGCTGCATACATCACCTGCACTTCCACTTGACACCTATCATAATGATAAATGGCTCATCTCACCATGACCTTATCTTGGATTCTCAATACTTCTATCACTCCATCCCTGCAAGGGCAGAGAACCCATCACTGTCTAGGCTATGCTACTGGAGGCTCTGGGGAAGTCAGAATAGGAGAGCACTCATCTTGGGGTGGGCTTACTACTTAGATGCTTTCAACAGTTATCCACTCCGCACTTGGCTACCTAGCATTTACCATGGGCACAATAACTGGTATACTAAAGGTGCATCCTTCCCAGTCCTCTCATACTAGAGAAAGGTCCTATCAATGCTCTAACACCCACACTGGATATGGACTGAACTGCCTCACGACATTCTGAACCCAGCTCACATACCGCTTTAATGGGCCAACAGCCCAACCCTTAGAACATACTACAGCCCCAGGTGGCAAAGAGCCGACATCAAAGTGCCAAACCTTCCCGTCGATGTGAACTCTTGGGGAAGATTAGCATGTTATCCCTAGAGTAACTTTTATCCATTGAGTGATGGCCCTTCCAATGGGCACCATCGGATCACTAAGGCTGACTTTTGTCCATGATCGATGGGTGCGTCTTGCAGTCAAGCTCCCTTCTACCTTCGCACTCGAGGGCCAATCTCCATCTAGCCTGAGGAAACCTTTGCAAGCCTCCGTTACCCTTTGGGAGGTCTACGCCCCATAGAAACTATCTACCTGAGACTGTCCCTTGGCCTGTAGGTCCTAACACAAGGTTAGAATTCTAGCTCTTCCAGGGTGGTATCTCTCTGATGGCCCAAAGATGTGCAGGAAAGGCCCAAAGACAATCCCAAGGAATAGTAAAACTTCATAGGGTCTTTCTATCCAGGTGCAAGTAGTCCACATCTTCACAGACATGTCTATTTCACTAAGCCTCTCTTCGAGATAGTGCCCAGATCGTTATGCCTTTCATGTGGGTAGGAACTTACCTGACAAGGAATTTCACTACCTTAGGACTGTTATAGTTATGACCATCGTCCACCAGGGCTTCGATCACCGGCTACCCTGTCATCAAGTCACCAACTTGACCTTCTAGCACTGGGCAAGTGTCAGCCCCCATACATGGTCTTATGACTTTGCGAAGACCTATGTTTTTAGTAAACAATCACCTGGCCCTAGTCACTGCGACCCCCTTTGTGAGGAGGCACTCCTTCTCCTAAAGTTATGGGGCTATTTTGCTGAGTTCCTTAGAGAGAGTTGTCTCACGCCCCTAGGTATTCTCTACCTATCCAACTGTGTCAGTTTTGGGTATAGGTGCCCTTATGTTGAAGGTTGTTCGAGCTTTTCCTAGGAGTATGGCATGGGTTACTTCAGCGCCATAGTGCTTGGTACTCGAACATTGGCTCGAGGCATTTCCTCTACCCCTTCTTACCCTAAAAAAGCAAGGTTACCGTGCATCCTTGAACTGATAACCATCTTTCAGCTAACCTAGCCTCCTCCGTCCCTCATGACCAACAAGGGGTAGTACAGGAATATTCACCTATTTTCCATCGACTACGCCTTTCGGCCTGATCTTCGGCCCTGACTCACCCTCCATGGATGAACCTTACAGAGGAACCCTTAGGTTTTCAGGGCATTGGATTCTCACCAATATTTGCATTACTCAAGCTGACATTCTCGCTTCCGCTTCGTCCACACCTGCTTCCATGGGTGCTTCCCTCTAAGGCAGAATGCTCCCCTACCAATGCATTTTTACATCCCACAGCTTTGGCAGATCACTTAGACCCATTCATCTTTGGCACAAGAGCACTCAATCAGTGAGCTATTATGCACTCTTTCAAGGGTGGCTGCTTCTAGGCAAACCTCCTGGTTGTCTCTGCACCCCTACCTCCTTTATTACTGAGCAGTCATTTAAGGGCCTTAATTGGTGATCCGAGATGTTTCCCTCTCGATGATGAAGCTTATCCCCCATCATCTCACTAGTCGACCTTGACCCCTATTATTCTAGGGTCATATCGAGTATTCAAAGTTTGCCTCGATTTGGTGCCGCTCTCATGACCAGCAACAAAATAGTGATTTACCCCTAGATGTCCAATCAACTGCTGTGCCTCAACGCATTTCAGGGAGAACCAGCTAGCTCTGGGTTTGACTGGCATTTCACCCCTAACCACAACTCATCTACTAGCTCTCAAGCCATCACATTATCAACTGCTCCTATTGGAAATAGGATTGACTACGGATTCAAACCATAGCACATGGTTTCATAAAATCTGTACAATTTTCCCAATCTAAATCGAATAGGTTTTGTTTTACATGAAGAAGATTTTGTTCAACATGTTCTATTCGATACTAGTAGGAAAAGAACCTAACTCGGTATTGTTAGAAAAAGTGGGAGGCAAAACCAAGTCAAGATGATATGGATCACCCCTTCTTCTTATGCCAAAGATCTTACCATTTCTAAAGGAACTGGAGCTACATTTCTTTATAATTTCCATTCAAGAGTTCCTATGCATTTCCACACCCTTTTTCCTTTTTTTTTGAGACCTCAAAAAATGAAATGGACAAATTCCGTTTCTTAGGAACACATACAAGATTTGTCACTACAAAAAGGATAATAGTAACCTCACAATTAACTACTTAACTTCATTTTCATTTATGAATTTATTTCATTTATGAATTTCATAATAATACATGTCCTACTGAGGTAGAATTTATAACTTGCTATCCTCTGTTGCCTAGCAGGCAAAGATTGACCTTTGTCAAAAGACTGATTCATTCGGATCAACATGAGGGTCCAACTCCATTGCCAGAATCCATGTTGTATATTTGAAGCAGGTTGACACCCTTGCTTCTCTCAAGGTACAACCCTCTTCCCGCTGAGCCCCCTTTCTCCTCTATCCACAGAGACAAAATAAAATGTAGGATTGGTACCAATAGTTCATCACAGAAGAAAGGACTCACTTGAGTTGGGATCACTAACTAATACGAATATAATAGAAAAGAACTGTCCTTTTTGTATACTCCCCCGATTTCGTTGTTACTATGAGTCTTACGCAATCGATCGGATCATATAGATATCCCTTCAACACAACATAGGTCATCAAAAGGATCTCAGATGACTCACCAAAGCACAAAAGCTAGGATCTTTCAGAAAATGGATTCCTATTTGAAGAGTGCATAACTACATGGATAAGCTCACACCAACCTGTCAATTTTGGATGCAATTCTAGATTTTCCTTGGGAGGTATCAGGAAGGAATTGGAATGTAATAATATCAATTCATACAGAAGAAAAGGTTCTCCATTGATTCAAATGCTGTACCTATGAAATAGGGATAGAGGAAGAGGAAACAAGCTGAAGGTTTCACATAGTACTTCTGATTGAAAAATCAATCTAATTTATTTTGTACCCTTTGCTCGATGAGAAAATGGGTCAGATTCTAAGGATTAACAAACCTATGGAATTTAATGAATAACGAAAGGGAATAAAAATAGAGGGAAATAAAATCAAAATGAAATAAAGAATAAAACAAAAAATAGAAGTAAACATAAATAAATTAAGTAGAAGATAGAAGAGCCCAGATTCCAAATGAACAAATTCAAACTTGAAAAGGATCTTTCTAATTCTTGACGAATGAGGGGCAAGGGGATTGATTGAGAAAGATCTCTTGTTCTTATTATTTGTTCTTATTATCTTATTATAAGTTATAAGATTGTGATTTGATCTGCATATGTTATGTTTGGTAAAAAGAATAATCTTCTCCTTTGATTATAAATGGAAAGTGTTTAATTGGAACATGAAAACCTGACTGAATTGGTCTTAGTTACTCTTCGGGACGGAATGGGAGAAGGGAGGAGATTCTCACAAATGAGGAAAAGGATCCAATTACTTCGAAAGAATTGAATCAGGAGCCATATGAGGCAAAAATCTCATGCATGGTTTTGTAGAGTGACAGTAAGAGTGACTTATCTATCGACTTTTCCACTATCACCCCCAAAAAATCAAACTTTGCCTTATGTAAAGTTGCTAGAGTATGATTAACCTCTGGATTTGAAATCACTGCTTATATAATAGGTATTGGCCATAATTTACAAGAACATTCTGTAGTATTAGTAAGAGGAGGAAGGGTTAAAGATTTACCGGGTGTGAGATATCACATTGTTCGGGGAACCCTAGATGCTGTCGGAGTAAAGGATCATCAACAAGGGCATTCTAGTGCATTGTAGATTATTAT